>JBBPRA010000037.1:0-89237 GCA_038092775.1 Boletus rubescentipes
GGAGGGATCCGAGTCCTGCGAACAGGTGAGCGGGAGACGAGGAGGGGGATGGGGACTGACCTGGTTTTGGCGGGGGGTGGGCATTGGGATGGGGATTGGGGAAGAGGCGGAGGAAGGAGAGTGAATGGAAGGAATAAGTTGCATTGGACGGGCGGAGAGCATACTGGGAGTGGGTGGAGAGGTGGATAATGGAGCCAAGGAGCAACTCAAACCCATCCAGACTTCCATATCGAGAAGCCGGCCCGACGTGATCACAAAGTCGGCCGAGCTGACAACACGGCACAGTCAAATCCACTCGTCCTAATCTATCCATCTTCCTAATCCCTCCCGATCGATTCACATGATCGATGAAACCAAGTCCTGTCAAATCCGTGAGATACGATAAGCCCTCGTTCCTGTTCCACCTGCTACCAATCCTATTGCCCACGGTCCACACGACCACCATCGGATACAGTCGGAGTCGCGGCCGCCAGTACACATAGTACCACCCATCTAAAATAGATCCGTACACCGCACTCATCCGACATCCTCCGCATCCCTCTTTCGCTTCATTTCTTTGGACACCTTATGCTGTGCTGCCTCGTGTTTAGCCAGTTCAGGCGATACTTTTGACACGGGCGATTTAGATATCTCTGTTTGTAGAAAAAAAAATCGGCGTTAGTGCGCGAGTGACAATATCACCAGCAGGGTGACTTGGGCAAGAATACTCGACGCAAGGCGTGAAGTGCGGGGAAAGAGTGGTAATGTGGGGTATGCTGTAAACATCGCTGTCTCAGAAGAAACAGACAACATCTCACTCATCACGGCATCCACCATCCCAAAGTGGTGCCGAACAAGGCACCACCGCCGCTAGCAGAACGAGCGAGGCCAGGAAATGAGATGAAAAACATGTCTTTCCTGGCGTGCCCATCCCACTCTCAAGTCCGCATTGATGTGACTGACCTCCGAGCTAAACCATGAAACAAGCTTTCCAAAATGAAAGCGCCACATCAACGCGTGGACATCGGGGGTGTATCCCTCAAATCCCGGGTCCGAAGCTCTGCATGGGATGCACATCCGACTTCCTGCTTTGCGGGCCGGAGATTAAAGAAAACAAGCCAGACCCAACGGAAATGCAGGCGAATGTGTTCTGGAACACCGAGCGCGGCTAGCAAAATAAAAGGAAACGAGAACTCCGCAGCACGGTGGGGCACAGGTAATCGCCATGCCCCCAAAAGACTCCCGTGAACAATAAAGTGTGATCGTACCTTGTTTGAGGTCATACCTGTGGACGGGTCAACGAGACGACCAATGTGTGAGGCGCAACTACGTACATCACTTCATCATCATCGTTGGTCAAAAAGGTGATCGCGGTACCCTGTTTTCCGGCTCGACCAGTACGACCTGCACGGCAACCTCGTCAGCACTGATGCTTCATTTCACCTCCTTAATACTTACCAATACGATGCACATACGCCTCGATCGTACCCGCCATTTGATAGTTGATGACCAAACTGACATCTTGCACGTCAATGCCACGTCCTGCGAGGTCAGTGGCTACCAAGATGTCAGCCTCTCCAGACCGCAGAGATTGCAGCGAAGCCTCGCGCTGCTCTTGAGTCTTGCCAGAATGCAGTGTAGCCGCAGACCACTGCGACGCACCAAGCCCGTCTGTCAGCGAGATTCGATGATAACCTACAAAGAAGGCGTACCCCAGCCCGTGACAAATCCTTAGCCACCATGTCTGCCGTCTTCTTTTGATTGACAAAGACAATGATCGGGGATGCAAACATCCCGCTGTTGAGGATTTCCAGCACACGTTGCCTGCACATCCCACGGGTGAATCATACGGCAAAGCACTCGATAGAGTTGACTCACTTTTTCTTCTCGTCACCAGTGACGAACTCGACGCGCTGCTCGACCGTGTCAACTGCTCGCCCAGCTTCACCAATCGTGATCGTAGCAGGTCTCTTTAGATATTTTCGTGCTAGGCGCTCAACCGCAGGAGGCATTGTCGCTGAAAACAAGGTCGTGACTCTGGTACGGCCCTTGGCCACAATTCCACTCTCATCGCCGTCCACTTCCATGGCATCTACTCGTGCTGTAAAACCTTCTGGCTCACCGTCCATCAGTTCAGCAGGGAGCTTGTCAAGGATGAACAGCAGGTCTGCCTCAAATCCGAGGTGCACCATACGATCGGCTTCGTCCATGACGATGTAGCGGCACTGTGAGAGGACAATGACATGCCGTTCGATGACATCTTTTAGACGACCTGGAGTAGCGATGATGATCTCTGCACCCTCCCGGAGGTTGAATTGTTGTTCCTCGACTGCACGCTATCATGGTGCAAGTCAGACAGGGAAACCGACAGAAAGATGAACAACACACTCCACCAACGATTGAGACGCAAGTAAATCCCAATGGACCAGCAAACTTGCGAGCTTCCGTCTCGATTTGTTGGGCCAGTTCACGTGTAGGAGCCATGATTAATGCATAGGGCCCAAGGTGGCGATTTTCGTCCGTGAGAGGGGGTAAATTCGAGATGAACGTAAGCATTGGGATCACGAACGCCGCTGTCTTCCCGGAACCTAGACTGGGTTCAGCAAGGTTGTCTGGAAAAATCAAGCTTGCGTACCCGTCTCGGCAATACCAATGATATCGCGGTTCTGCAAACCGATTGGGATGGCTTGTCGTTGAATGGGTGAGGGCTCCTTGTAGCCAATCTTTTCGATAACATCGAGTATAGTTTGCGGGATCGTGGACTCTGCCCAGGAGCGCAATGGATGAGGGATAGAACCACCTGCAGACGAAGAAAGTTAACGTCTGTGGCGAACCTTGCGAATCAAATGTTCACCTCGTGCTGCAATACTGAAATCCTCCCTGAATATCCGCCAATCTCGCTCCTTCATCTCCTCAAGTGGTTTATCCGACCAATGCCGCTCGTCAATACCACTCTTGGCCGCCTTTCTCCTTTCCATGGCATCTGCGAGATTCGCTTCGGCGCCGGCACCACTGTAGGGTGCGCCACCATCATCCATCCCGCCTACCCGCCCACGACCAAACATGACCTGCGCGCCCTGTCTATTGGAGCCCAGAGCAATAGGTGAATCGGACGCAAACGTGTCCTCTTCTTCTGCCCAGTCAAATACAAACTTTCTATCATTCATCTTCCGTATTTTACGTTTCTTGCTTGTTACTCCGAGATATCGGTCCCGCAAGGCCGAGAGGTCGTTGTCTGTCATGGGCGGAACATGTGGCGTACTGGACTCGGGAAGCGTGCCGTTGCCAGAGGGTGTAGATGAAGCGGGTGTAGGGGTAGGGGTTGCACTTGATGACGGGGCATTGGAAGACTTCACACGGTCTGCGCGTGGGCCAGTCGGGACGTTCGCAAAGCCACTCCGAGGCGGTTGGGCAGTCTGCGGCGCACGACGGTCGTCCTGCTGATTGCCCTTACCTCTCCCGTCCCGTCTTCCATGACGACTGTCCTTTTCCGGATGACCATATCTCTCCTTGTCGTCTTCTGCACCAGACAGTCAATAGCATGCGATACGACGTGTAGAGCAGAGCTTACGACGAGTCGTGCCCCCATAACGTGCCGCACGTTCCTTTTCTCTCTCCCGTTGACGTACCACCTCTGCTTCCCGCTCCAGCGCATCTCTATCCTGTTTCGATTTCTCCTCGCGCTCTCGCTGCTCCTTGAGCTCAGCAGCCCGTTTGGCAATTGCGATCTTGGCACGTTCCTCTTTGGAGAGAAATCTAGGCTACAGACGGAACCCAGATGAGCAAGACCCGACCAAAGGGTCACAGAAACAAACCTTTGCAGCAGCATCCTTCTCCGCCTTTTGTTTCTGCAGCAACGTCTCGATGGAGAGGGGTTCCGCCCTCGCGTTGGCAGCCATGGCAAGAGGACAGTGCTAATACCCGATTAGGAAGCACGTCGTGCAAGAACCACCACGTGACCGCCAGACTCATCGTCCGACTCGACGCGCGCGAGGGAGACTCTCTGCTCGATCACTGGTGATCGGCGCTGACCATGCCCTTTACGATGTCCCACACGGCCAACAAGAGCCACATCATCGACTCACGCATGCAGTCTCCCCGCCCAGGGACCCCCGAACCATCCTCTCGACAAGGCAGACGAAACACCCAGCCAGATGCTCAGCTCCTCGACGACGACGGCGCGATATCACAAAAGGTGGGCGATGTGTCTGTGTCGTTTTCAATGTCGCGCTTGACGCACCTGGCTCGTTCTAGTTGGAAGTGTGTCTCAAGCACATCTTTACGAAATATTGCACGCCTGCCCCACCTGCGGTGTCGAAGGAGCATAGTCTTTCGCTGCTTGCGCCCCCAGAAGGTGCATATCTCACCCAGGACGGCCTCGACGCGTGGGCACGCGACACGAATGGTGCACCGTTCTCCCAAGAGACCAAGGACGAGCTCGTCGAGTTTCTTGATGTGACCGATGAGGGTGGTCTGACGTACGTCTGCCTCCCCTTTTGTGCTTGGACCTATTCAGACGGAATCCGTCGTACTTTTTTTCTAGCCTCAAGGGATTCATGCAGATATATCAGTTGCAAACTGAAAATGACGAAGAAGAGACGTGGAGAGATCTCGTGCGTGCCTTTTCTCCTGTTTAAGGTTACGATTCAAGCAAGTGACACTCTGGCAGTCTAATCACGGGTTCGACCGCACGCTAACTCTCGTCTCCACGCGTCGTGAGGACGACCTTGAGCAGCATCCAGCGTCAGAATCCAAGCCTATACCCACAAGCTCAGAATCATGTACGTATCAAGTCTTTGATTATGACCGCTTGTTGATCAGATGTTACTTTAAATTACAGAATTTACGAATAGGTATTTCACGGTCTTTGCTTCGACCTCTCATCGTACAGTCTATCAAGATGTAATGATTTCCTCCACAACCGACAGGAGGGAATGCGTAGAGACCAGTGAGCCAATATGTCCACCTATTCAGCTTAACATGGTCTTTACGCCTGCCACCCGTGGGTGGTTTGTGCATAATCCACACTCTGCACCATTCTGCACGAATAAATGTTCATCATAATGATTGTGAATACCCCTTGTTTCTTACTTAAGTTTGATTTGATGTCAAAAAGGAATCACGATTAGGCCTTGGCTCAACTGCATCAGCTGAGTCTACTCATCTGAGTACGACCGCCGCTGGCCTCCGCGGTCCTTACTCCACTTTTCAAGGGTGCATTCGCTTGCATCGGCTAATATGTCTCACTGAGCTCGTGATCTCCCGGTCTGGTGGCTTGAATCCTTGAAAAATCGAGCATCTATTGGCCCATCGTTCAAGTGAAGTTCGCCGTCCCCAAAGTTGGTTACATTCCTTCCGCACATAAGAAGACACTGACGAGAGCGACACACATTACCCCATTTGAATCCTTCAAAAAACACACTAACGATGTATTAACCCTTATCTTAATTTTGGGACCTGCCCCTGACGATTATCTGGCCCTGGGTAGATATGAATTATGACTGACCGCTGACGGTATGTATATGGAAACCGGGCAAAGGATGACGCAGACTTATGTTGCGGTGCCGGAAATGTAGTCTGCTGACCAGCATCTATGGGGCAAGTCGTCGGTACGCCATCCCAGGTACATGAGTAGGCCAGAGTCTGCCAGACCGGCGAAAGGTCAATTCACGCTGGTAGCTCGTTTGCCACGTCTAGGTAATGTATAATTCCTATTATACCAACGAATGCACTAACACCACGAGCCAAGCATTGCACACTTTTGCTGGTGACCACAACGGCCGCCGAGGGACGAATGGGGAAAATGACTCGGACGCCTGACAGCTTTGACGTTTATTTCCGTTGGCAATGAATACGCCAGCAGGCCTTACAGTGAGCCATTGGGTCATCGTTCTTCCCGTGCTGTCAACCGGTTTACATTCCGTCGCGATGGTCTAGACGTCATGCTAAGTCCACTTCTCGTACACACTGCGGTGCTTGCTTGCAGGGCCTTTATACCCTTCTCAGATGCGAATGAATATCACTCCAAAATCACCCCCACCGTCTCGTCTCAGTGCATAGGATGCCCCCGAGCATATCATCGATTCAGACTATCACAGAAGTCCCACCTTGCGGTATTTCGCATGATAAGGAGGACCTGGACAAGACCGGCCCTGAGCCCATCCAGTTTCCCGAAGGTGGCACCGCGGCGTGGTGCACGGTCATCGGGTGGTAAAGTGTCCCTGTTCCCCTCGGATTCCCTAAGTGATACAATTTGTCATCATGACAGCGCTCTAGTCCAGTTCTGTGGTTTTGGGTGAGCATCATTATGTACCTTTACAAGTGATACGCTGACTCACATGGAAAAAGGTACACCGGGTCGTTTGGCGTTTATCAAGGTGCGGAGACTCCTGCGAAATTCTCCTTGTCTTGTACTCACGGCTACAGACTTTTACACTCTACATTATCTAAGTAACGAATCGACGTCTGCAATATCGTAAGTCTATTCTAGGGCGTTTGTCGTGCGAAACTCCAAATCTGTTGCATAGTTGGATAGGAAGCCTCAATGCATTTCTTTCGACTAGTTGCGGTCTTGTTGCAGGCACACTCTATGATCGAGGTTATTTGTATGTCTTCACCAGCTCGGGCGTTGTCTCGAACTCGATGCTAATTGTGCCAAGCTACCACATATTGATCGGGGGATCGTTAATGCAGTCATTCGCCCTGTTCATGCTCTCCCTCACTCAACCAGGCCAATATTACCAGGTTCGCCATTTTGTTACTATTGCACGAGCCTTTTCACCGAGTCGGAACGACAGATATTCCTTGCCCAAGGGGTCGGCCTCGGGATCGCTCAGGGGCTTCTGTACGTCCCGACCATGGCAGCGGTATCTCATTATTTCCACAAACGTCGTACGCTCGCAATGAGTCTCGTCGCCTCTGGATCCTCGCTCGGATCGATGGTCCATCCTATCATGCTGAATTACTTGTTTAACCGGAGCGTAGGGTTTGCCAACGGCGTTCGGATAAGTGCTGCCTTCATCAGCCTCTTGCTTCTCAGCGCCTGTCTCCTCATACGTACGCGGTTGGAACCACCTAAAAATCCTGCAAATTATTTGTCTATCGGAAAGGGCATCATCCATGATGTGCCTTTTTGTGTTATGTGCGTTGGGTAAGTGTCTATTCCCGTCCTACGGCTATGCTTCACAAGCGTTCCTACTGGTAGATTGCTATGCTTTTTCATCGGATTCTATTACCCGCTATTTTACTTGCAACTGGATTCTGTCCAGCATGGAAATTCAGAGACGTTCTCGTTTTACTCCGTACGTGATTTGCTACTGTCACCCGAGTCTTGTGATATTGACCCCGGTATCTTGCCCTCAGTTGGTACTTTTGAACGGGGGAGGCTTGATAGGTCGATTGTCGGCCGGATTCATTGCACCCTACATTGGCGTGGCCAGGTTATTGATCATATCGACCGCAGTGTGTAGCATTCTCATGATCGGCATGATCGGTCTGAACCGCGTCCCGACGGTCGTGGTAATCGGGACAATCTATGGCTATTTTGCTGGCACCTGTCAGTCACCCATTCCTTATGATGGGACAGTCCAACTGAACACAGGCAGGTATCGCATTGTTGGCACCCCTCATGGCGCTCCTTACCAATGATATCTCGGAACTCGGGTTTGTGGTGTCAACATGTCTGGTCGTTTATGCGTGAATGCTCACCTGGGGTCTAGTGCTCGTATGGGAATCGCCATGGCAGTCCTCGGTATCGGTGCTCTTCTTGGTGTGTTCTCGCGCGGAATTTTCTCGTACCATTGCTAAACACGCTCCTCAAAGGCGGGCCCATTGCAGGCGCGGTGCTCACTTCACAGTACAAGTGGTGGCAAACCTCGCTCTTTAGTGGGGTAGGGTGTGTTATTGATCCAAAGGAGACCTTGCTAACACGTTTTTGTAGCTCATTGCCCTTACCGGCTGTTCGTTGTTGATGTTGATGCAACTCGCGCTGGCACGTCGGAAATGCTCGTCTGACTCAGAAAAACAGGAACTCTGAGCGTTCGGGCTCAGCAAGTCGTAACATCCCTAGAAGGGGCAAGAATGTATTCACGGAGCCGACGCGCATAGGCGTATGCAGTTAAAACAATTATGTATCTAGTATGCAGTCCAAAATTCTGTGTGTCCATGTGTAACATTGATGTTTGTTGATCATCAAGCATGGAGTGCATTCAACGTTCTGAAGCAGCCGATGGCTATTCCTGCGGTAGTGGTATAAATCAAGACGCGGACCGCAAAAGGGCTGTGCGTCAGGAACGGGTATGGAACTAGACATTGCCATGCCAACCAAATCGGTGTCAGATCCTTTCCACGGGTGTCGGGGCGCAGGGGCGATGAGAAACTCACAAGATCCGTTGAACGTGGCGCAATATTCGACCAACGAAGCGTACCAGACGGAGAAAACGACGATGACTGTGGGGGCAGTCTTCTGGACGTATGTTTTCGAGAACTTTGATTCAAAGATGAAAAAGTCGATTATGAGGACGAATAAAGGCGAGGCGTGTAATGCCAGATCGACCGTGAGCGGGAGACTCGAGAAATCCGGTGCGGCGCCCGACGTGGGAGGCACGATGAGGTGTGGGAAAAACAAAATGAGGGACCAATAGATGCTTGAGATCACGAATTCTAACTGCGGAAGGATGCAAGTTAGCTCGATGTGTGCGATGTGTGTGGCATGACGGGTCCCTTACCGGCAACGATAACATCAAGAGTGCTCTCTTGACATCACGAGCGACTGGGTCACCTTGTCAGCTTCATGGACTGATCTCGCTATAGCGACTCGCACTCACTCGCCACGGACGGGAACATGTCATAGAACAGACTAACAGCCATGCAGGTCCATGCAATGAACAGCCTATGGCGAAGACCACAAGTACCGAGTTAGCTCTGCACGCTACTTGGTCAAATTCCAGGAAGTACATTACCCTTGATTCGTTAGAAACTGGAAATAGCCACCCTTTTGGGCCATCATCCACTGTGCCATAGTATTGCCAAGGAGATTGAACCACCCCCACGCCATGATGCCCGCCGCGATTGCGTGCAGAACGAACGCCGACGGTTGTCGCATGGTTGAATTACCGTCAGTGCTTGGGTACGTGTAGATGTAGTCTGGATGAAAGGGTAACTTCAAGGTGAGACAAAGGCTGCGTGGGCCACAGGCTGTTCAAATCAGATGACGTGTCAAACAGAACTACAACGTTAGAGAACATCGTGGTGTGGATGAAACTGACCTGACACACCGAAATACGCGTCCCACGACGACGACAATGATGCACGAAACGGTGCACCTCCTCGCCCTTGCGTGTCCCGTTCACTTCATGTCTTCCTTGCATCTCGACATGTAGTCGGGGGGTTGGACTCAACAACCTCCACTCCATCATCTACACCAACACACCCCGACGCTAGCGCAACACGCGGTTTGAGACGGCTAACTTGCTGTCCCTCCCCCGATCTGCCTCACCTGAAACGTGTGAAAATGCCGCACTCTCAATAGATTGATGATGCAAACATGTCGAATGCTCCGACGAATGGCGAAAGAGTAGTTGGGTTACCAGTATACCACCGTGCACCTCATGTAGAGTACCAGAGCTTCAAGCAGCGCATTTTATGACGAAAAATCAGATCTTATGACTTGCGTGTGCCAATAAGTGTATCTTATCCACGCATCCGCCCGCCGCATAATTGCCTTCGTTCCCGGGCCCCCTTGGTCTTGTTCACATCTTCAGCAACAACATGTCCTCTTCATTTATGCTACATTCAACATTGCCCAGAACATTTGCCTCTGCCACTGGCCGCAATGCTCTGCGTTCGGCGCTCCAATGTAGGTCTTGCACAACCGCGTACAATTTGGATACTAACTTAGGGCGTTGTAGCGAGACGTGCCGCTAGCTCGTTGACAGCGATCAGTAAGGGAACTGTCAATGACCCAACAACCTTCCCTCCTCCCTCAAAGACCCATGGTTCCTACCACTGGGCATTCGAACGTCTTTTGTCTGCAGCATTGCTGCCCGTGACCGCGGCAGCGTTCGCAACGTCTGGCACGGCTTACCCGGTCCTTGATGGTCTCTTGGGTATCTCACTCGTGATGCACAGTCATATTGGCGTGAGCAACGTTACAAATCGCGTTGGATACATTACATCACTAACTTCTCGATGTGTAGTTCGACGCCATACTCGTCGACTATCTCCACAAACGCAAGTTCCCTATTCTTGGTCCTCTGATGACCTGGACGCTTAGGACCGCGACCGTCGGTGTTTTGGTCGGCGTTTATCAGTTCAACACAAACGATATTGGTGGGTTTTCTTTACTGTCCGTCGTGTGAGTTGTTGGGACTGAGTCACACGCTAGGTTTGACTGAGTTGATCGCCAAGGTTTGGACTGCATAGATCTGGACCATAGCACTCCATAGCCACGGTACTCGATGTAGCATCAAAAAATGAAGTATGTTGTTTTCTGTTGCAGTCGAAATGTCGTGCGCCGCAAACAATATGTTCCTCGTTCTTGAGCGCGGAGAGTGAACATTGTTTTCACGCAGTTGCAGCACAACATGGGCATGCCAAGGACTTGGAGACAGTCCAGCATGAGTGAGGACAGCACCATTGACTCATCACCACAATATGACTTTTCCGTGAGTGTGTGTAATCCAGGAAAAAAGTTCATAACGATGATTTTGAATACCTCATCGTTCCATTGGTTCGATTCGATGGCAAAAGGGGGCATGAGTCGTGCTCGCTCAATTCACGAGCTCACTTCAGTGCACTGGCCCCACTGGCCTCACCCACATATCCTCGCTCGGCTTCAGGGTGTTGTCTGAATCGGTCCTCCGTAATAACGTCACTCACTCATATGGGATAAGTCCCACTGAACTGAACTCGTGACCTGTTGGTCTAGCCTAAGCCCTCCAGGGATCAAGCACGCCCACCATCGAAGTATAAGTTCGCCGTCCCCAAAGTTGGTTACATTCTTTTCGTCCGTTGCAAATAACGGTCGCCGGCGTAACGAGAGCGTTTTACCCCGTATGGTGATGTACCTATCTTAATCTAGGGTGACCTGCCCCTGATGCTTATCTGGTCCTGCAGGGGAATGTGAATTATTACTTCTGACGATACTCTTATGTAGAAACAGGCGGGCGAAGGATGACGCAGCGGAAATGCGGAGTTATGTCGCGTTGCCGGAAGCTGCTAAGCCATTCCGGTATGAGTCCCGGCATCCCGGACCGGTCACTCTGGTACCGGTTGGACTCATTTTTGTTTGCAACCTAATCTCAAGGTGATGTACAGTTCCTACTGTCAACGCAACGATGCACTAATATCACGATCTTGGCATAGCATGCTCCAGCTGGTGACCACACGGCTGCCGAGAGACGAGTGGTTTGGTCGACCTTTATCTCCATTGTCAACGGAAATTGAATGAATACGTTGGCGGATTTCACAATGGACCATTGGTTCATCGCTTTTTTTCTGCTATCAATCAGTTTACATCCCATCGCGATGATCTAGGCGCTCAGGCGCGACCTTACCCCTGGCCCACTTGCCTGCGGAGTATTTGTGTAGATATCTCAGGCGTGAATAGGTGATACTCCAAAATCACCCCCGCCGTATCGTCTCACCGCATATAATGCCCCCGAGCATATCGTAGATTCAGACTGTCACAGAAATCCCGCCGTGCGGTATTTTGCACGCGAAGGAGGACCTAGACAATGCTAGTGCCGAGCCCATCCAGTTTCCCGAAGGCGGCACTGCAGCGTGGTGCATAGTCATCGGGAGGTAAAGCGCCATTATTTCCCTCCGGATTCCCTGAGTGATACAATTTGTCATCACGACAGTGCGCTGGTCCAGTTCTGCGGTTTTGGGTGGGCACCATTATTTACTTTTACAAGTGATCTGCCCGCTTACATAGAAAACAAGGTATACCACGTCGTTTGGCGTTTATCAAGGTGTGAACTCCCCTGCAAATTTCCTCCTTGTCTTGTACTCACGGCCGCAGACTTTTACACCCTGCATTATCTGCCAAACGAGACGACGTCTGCAATATCGTAAGTCCGGTCTAAAACTTTGGTCTCTGTGTGTGTGTGTGGAACTCGACACCTGCTTCATAGTTGGATAGGAGGCATTAATGCGTTTCTTTCTACCGGTTGCGGTCTTCTTTCAGGCGCACTCTATGATCAAGGTTATTTGTATGTCCTGTCCTAATCACCTCAGAGTTGGGTGTGCTTCGATACTAATTGTATCAAGCTACCACCTGTTAATTGGGGGATCTTTACTGCAGTCGTTCACCCTGTTCATGCTCTCCCTTACTCAGGCAGGCCAATATTATCAGGCCCGTCATTTCGTCAGCAATGCACGACTCTCTTCACTGAATTGGAATAACAGATATTCCTTGCCCAAGGGGTCGGCCTCGGAGTCGCTCAGGGGATTCTGTACGTCCCGACCATGGCAGTGGTGTCTCACTATTTCCATCAGCGTCGTACGCTTGCGATGAGCCTCGTCGCTTGTGGAGCCTCACTCGGATCGATCATTCACCCTGTCATGCTAAACTACTTGTTTAACCGTAGCGTAGGGTTTGCCAACGGCGTTCGGATAAGTGCTGTCTTCGTCAGCGTCCTGCTTCTGGTCGCCTGTCTCCTTATGCGCACGCGGTTGGAACCACCTAGAAATCCCGCGGATTACCTGTCTATCGGAAAGAGCATTATCCACGACGTGCCTTTTTGTGTTATGTGCATTGGGTAGATGACCATCCACGTCCGATGGATGTTCTTCACAGATGTTCCTAGATCCTTATGCTTTTTCATTGGAGTCTATTACCCTCTCTTTTACTTGCAATTGGATTCCGTCCAGCATAGAAATTCAGAGACCTTCTCGTTCTACTCTGTGGGTGATTTGTTACTGCCACCTGGGTCATTTGATACTGACCGATCTCTTACTCGTCCACTGGCAGTTGGCACTTCTGAATGGGGGAAGCTTGATGGGTCGATTGTCGGCCGGATTCATTGCACCCTACGTTAGCGTGCCCAGGCTAATGACTGTATCAACCGCCGCGTGCGGCATTCTCGTTCTCGGCATGGTTGCTCTGAACCACGTCCCGATGGTCGTGGTACTGGGCACAATCTATGGCTATTTTTCTGGCATGTGTCAGTCGCCTTTTTTTCGTATGGTGGGACGGTCGAACTGAACACTGGCAGGTATCACATTGTTGGTACCCCTCATGGTCCTCCTTACCAGTGATATCACCGAAATTGGGTCTGTGGTGTCACACTTCTGGTCGTTTATGCGTAAATTCTGATAGACCAGTGATCTAGTGCTCGCATGGGAATCGCCATGCTGATCTCAGGCACCGGTTGTCTAATTGGTGCGTCCTCTCAGAACTTTACTATACCATCACTCAACAACCTATTCAAAGGCGGGCCTATCGCGGGTGCACTGCTCACCTCGCAATACAAACGGTGGCAACCCTCGCTCTTCAGTGGGGTACGATCCGATTCATTTGTCCAGGGGGGCACTTTGCTGACATGTTCAATTGGCAGCTCATTCTCCTCACTGGATGTTCATTGTTGATATTGATGCAACTCGCACTGGTACATTGGAAATGCTTGACCGACTTAGAAAAACAGGAACCTTGAGCTCAATGGGTCGCGAGGCGTAATGCATATCCAGGAGGGGCAAGAAAATATAAATATAAAGGGTCCGACGCGCTTAGTAGGTGTACGTAGCGAAGATAATCGTGTAACCGGTTTGCAGTCCAAAATTCAGTGTTGGTCAGTGTTTTACTGTAAGTTCGATTCGATGCCAGAAAGGATCACAAGCGTGCTCATTTTTTGTCTCACTTCACGAGCTCACTATAGTAGGACCTACTAGTGGCTGGCACTGCTAACACCGCCGGCCCGTGGTGTCGGTCCGTTCAAGTTGTGAAACCGTCAACGTACTCATTTTCAGTTTCCGATAAATTGAAAATGGAGATAAACGCGAAAGCTGCCCTGCGTCGTTTCCCCATTCGTCTGAGGGTCCAAGTTGGACAGTCGTGTGGTCACCAGCTCCAGCTCAGGCTGGAGTGTGCTGTGCCAAGCTCGTGATGTTAGTGCATTGTTGCATTACTAGCTATTGTACATCACCTTGGGATCGGGTAACAAAATGGACCACGACGACTCGGACTACTAGTACTACCAACATCATTGGTCGGTTGGCGAGCAATGACTCGGGTCCGGAATGGTTCATTTCAGGCACCGCGACGTTTCATTAAACTCTGCTTCATCCTTTGCCCACTGGGATCCAATGCTGTCAGAAGAGTCAATGATATATTTGATGTCCCCTGCGGGACCACTAGATAATCATCAGGGGGTGGTCTCCTAAGGTAAAGAGTCACATCATCAAACGAGGCAGTCGCTCTCAGGCTCGTAAAGTCTTTTTATGTGCAGTAAACGGAAGAAATGTAACCAAATTTGGGGACAGCGAACTTCAATGCGGCTTGTGGTGCCAGGCCAATAGCACTCAGCCGATGCTAAGGGAGTGGCGTTAATATTGCGGGAGATCGATTCAGACCGTTGGCTCATCGCTTTCCGCCTTCCCTGTGCCGTCATCCAATTTACATCCCGTCGCGATGGTCAGGCCGAACCCTAAGTACCCCCCGGTCCAAGCGCTGCTTACCTGCAGGGTCTTTATGTATACTCTTCTCAAGTGTGATTAGGTGACACTCCAAAATCACCCACCATCTCGTTTCAGCGCACAGGATGCCCCCGAGCGTATCATCGATTAAAACTGTGGCGGAAACTCCACCGTGCGGTACTATTTCGCATGGGGAGGAGGACCTGGACAAGGTCAGTGCCGAGCCCATCCAGTTTCCAGAAGGCGGCACCGCAGCGTGGTGCATGGTCATCGGGGGGTAAAGTATCCTTATCCCCTTTGGCTTCTCTGGTTGATACAATTTGCTCTCATGACAGGGCGCTGGTCCAATTCTGCGGTTTTGGGTAGGCGTTATGACTTGCCATTGTCAGTGATGCGTAAACTCATATGGACAAAGGTACACCACGTCGTTTGGCGTTTATCAAGGTATGAACTCTTTTCCCAATTTCCCCGTGGTCTTGTGCTCACAGATGCAGACTTTTACACCCTAAATTATCTAACTAACGAATCGACATCTGCAATATCGTAAGTCTAGTCAGGAGCTATAGTGCGTGTGAAACCCGAAACCTGTTTGATAGTTTGATAGGAGGCATTAATTCCTTTCTTGTGACTGGTTGCGGCCTCGTTGCAGGTATACTCTATGATCGGGGTTATGTGTACGTCCCAACCACCTTGGATGTTGTCTGACATTCGGTGCTGATTGTAGGCTATCAAGCTACCACCTATTAATTGGAGGGTCGTTGCTGCAGTCATTCACCCTATTCATGCTCTCGCTCACTCAACCAGGTCAATATTATCAGGTCCGTCATCTTGCCACCAGTGTATGCGCCGTCCCATCAAGTTGAATATCAGATTTTGCTTATCCAAGGAATCGGCCTTGGAATCGCTCAGGGGATGCTGTACGTCCCGACCCTCGCCGTGGTGTCTCACTATTTCCATCAACGTCGTACGCTCGCAATGAGCCTCGTCGCCTCTGGATCCTCACTCGGATCGATGGTCCATCCCATCATGCTGAATTACTTATTTAACCGGAGCGTAGGGTTTGCCAACGGCGTTCGGATAAGTGCTACCTTCGTCAGCGTCCTGCTTTTCATTGCCTGTCTCCTTATACGCACGCGGTTGGAGCCACCTAAAAATCCTGCGAATTATATATCTATCGGAAGGGGCATCATCCACGACGTGCCTTTTTGTATCATGTGCGCTGGGTAGGTGTCCATCCTGTCCCACGGCTATCCCTGATAAGTCTTCCTACCGATACTGTAGATTGGCATGCTTTTTCATCGGGTTCGATTTCCCGCTCTTTTACTTACAATTGGATTCCGTCCAGCATGGGAATTCAGAGACGTTCTCATTCTACTCTGTACGTGATTCGTTACCGCCACTGAGCCTAAGTGGATCCCATGATATTGATCGGCTGTGATTTCTTACCTGTTCAGTTAGTACTTTTGAATGGCGGTAGCTTCATAGGTCGATTGTCCACTGGATTCATTGCACCCTACGTTGGCGTCCCTCGGCTAATGATCGTATCGACTGCTGCCTGCAGCATTCTCATCCTCGGTATGATGGGTCTGACCCGCGTCCCGACGGTCGTGGTGCTCGGGACGATCTACGGCTATTTTTCTGGCGTTTGTTAGTCGCCCTTTGTTCCCATTTCTTATAGTAGAACGGTCAAATTGAACACGGACAGGTATCGCATTGTTATCACCCCTCATGGCCTTCCTTACTAGTGATATCTCGGAACTCGGGTCCGTGGCTTCCTAACCTCTGGTCATGTATGCATGAATTCTGATAGACCAATGATCTAGTGCTCGCATGGGAATCGCCATGGCGATCGTCGGCGCTGGTAGTCTTCTAGGTGCGTACATCCTAGCGCGGAATCTCAAACCATCGCTCAATATCCTTCTCAAAGGCGGACCCATCTCAGGCGCTCTGCTCACCTCGCAATACAAGTGGTGGCAACCCTCGCTCTTCAATGGGGTATGATCGGTTGGATCTATCGAAAGGGGACTTGTGCTGACACGTTTCGGTAGCTCGTCGCCCTCACCGGGTGTTCATTGTTGATGATGATGCAACTCGCACTGACACGACAGAGATGCTCGACCAACTCGGACAAACAGGAACCTTGAGCCTTGGGGGCTCGACGGGTCGCAAGGCGTAACGCACATCCCTGGAAGGGATGAATATTCAAAGGTTGCGACGCGTGTAGGCGTAACTAAACAATCAGCTATCTCCTATGCAATCCAAAACTCTGCGTATCCATCCGTCACATGGATTCACGATGACGCGTTAGTGATCAAGCATGGAGTGCATTCAGCGTCCTGAAGGAACCAAATGCTATTCCAGAGGTAGTGGCATAGATCAAGACGCGAACCGCAAAAGGGTTATGAGTCAGGAACGGGTATGGGACTAGACATGGACATGCGAACAAAACCGACGTTAGACTCATTCTACGCGTGACGAGCTGCGAAGACGACGGGAAACTCACATGATCCGTTGAACGTGGCGCAATATTCGACCAACGAAGCGTACCAGACGGAAAATAGGACGGCGGCTACCGGGGCAGCTTTGTGGACGTATGTTTTTGAAAACTTGGATTCAAAGACGAAAAAGTCGATCATGAGGGTAAATAAAGGCGAAGCATGCAAGGCGAGATCGACCGTGAGCGAGAGCTTCGGTACGGCGCCGGGTTGTAGCATGGGGGCCAAGCTGACTTGTGGGAGGAAGTAAAGGATGGACCAATATATGGTCGAGATCACGAATGCCAACTGCACGGGTGCAAGTCAGCCCGGTGTGTGCGTCTGAGAAGGGATCCCTCACCGGCATCGATATCATCAAGAGTGTTTTCTTAACATGACGAGCGACTGTCACCGTCCTATCGATTTCACGGACTGGTTTCACTACAACGACACTCACCTGCCACGGACGGGAACAAGTCACAGAACAGACTGATGGCCATGCATGAGCATGCACTGACTAGCCTAACCAGACGACCACAAGCGCCGAGTTAGCTTTACATGTTATCCGGTCAAGCACTAGGAAGTACAATACCCTTGATGGGTCAGAAACACGGAATGTCCACCCTTAAGGGCCATCATCAACTTTGACGTAGGCTCATCAAGGAAGCTGAACCACCCCCATGTCATGACACCTGTCGCGGTTGCATGCAGAACGAACGCAGCCAGCCGTCGCATACTGGAGTTACTACCTGAGTCAGTGACTACTAGTAGCCTGGGTGTGGGTAGAGATGGAATGCAAAGGAAGACGGTTCAAGTTCTTATAAGGTGAGATGTGAAACAAAAAGAATCCACTGTGACTTGGAGTAATCGAAACTGACGATCCGACCCGAGAAGGCTTCGATTTACTAGTATGTGTCACACGACGACGATGCAGGGAGCGGACCCAAGAATGTCTACTTTCCACACCATCATTTATACCGACGCACTCCGACGCGTGGATAGCAACACGCGGCTCGAAACAGCCAAGTGATTCAATCATTCGTGTTAGCTTCTTTTCCCGAACCTGCCCCACCTGAAACGAGTGCATGTTTTACAAGAAATGGGGGAAACAAGGCAGGACTCCCAAATCCTCCGACGATGACGACTCGGAAATGGGTGATCCGACGGTGTTGTAAAGCTTGTCCCGTGGTACTCTCCCTGGATAACTGTGCTAGTTAGCACCGTTCAGCCTGAGGTGCATGATGCAGGCTGGTCATAACCGGCACACACACACACAGGATTAGGTCCAATCACCGTTCCGTTCGTCTCGCTAGGACTCTGTCTTGGAAGAGTGAAGTCACAGTACTTATGTCCGCAGGTATTAAACAGAGGTAATCGGACAAGGGCCGAAACTGACAGCGCGGCGAGATGACATCTGTTGGGTGAATACAACTGAGGAGTTATCTATCCAGGATTCAAAGCATGGCGATGATTGACAATTACAATGATTTTCATCCCAACTTTCGTGTCAGCCTATGTAGGAAAGACTCTACATAATATAACAGGAGTGTATACAAACGTTCTATCAGGAAGGCAACTTTGGCAACCGAATGCACTAGAGAATGCGAGCACGACAAGGCTGAAGGGAGATGGCCCAATATCCAAACTGGTGAACAAAGCAAAGCTGAAGAAACATTAACGGACCAAAATGAACGGCGACTGTACCTTATAGAACCCACTCTGTGTCACTATGCAGCCTAAAAGTTCCGTCCAAATGTAAGGTGAATGTTGGTCATCAAGCATGGAGTGCATTCAACGTGCTGAAGTAACCCAGTGTTATTCCAGTAGCAGCGATATAGATCAAGACACGAATCGCAAAAGGGTTATTCAGGAACGGGTATGGGACTAGACATCGCGTGCCAACGACGTCAGCGCCAGAGCTCATTCCAGCGTCACGCTACAGGAACGACAGAAAAACTCACAAGATCCGTTGAATGGGGCACAATATTCGACAAACGACGAGTACCAGAAGCCAAAGACGCCGAGGGCTACCGGGGCTACCTTGTTCGCGTATGCCTTTGAAAACTTGGGTTCAAAGACGAAAAAGTCGATCATGAGGGTGAGAAAAGGCGCGGCATGTAGGGCGAGATCGATTGAGAGCGGGAGCCTCGGTACAGGGCCGGGAGTGGGTTCTGACACAGTTGTGGTGGGCACTGGTACGATGAGGTGTGGGACGAAGCACAGGAGGGACCAGTAGATGCTCGAGATCGCGAATGACACCTGCGCAAGGGTCGGTGTGTGGTATACGTCGTGGGGGATTTCTTACCGGCATGGCTACCATCATGAAGAGTCTCTTGACATGACGAGCGACTGTCGTCCTGTCAGATTCACGGACTGGTATCGCTACAGTGACACTCACCTGCCACGGACGGGAACACGTCACAGAACAGACTGATGACCATGCATGAACATGCCATGACTAGCCTAGCGAGATGACCCCAAGCACCGAGTTAGTTCTGCATGTCACCCGGCCAAACGCTACATTACCCCTGGTGCGTTGCAAACAGGGAATAACCACCCTTGCGGGCCATCCGCATCATCGATTCTGACGTAGGCTCATCAAGGAAACTGAACCACCCCCACGTCATGATACCTGCCGCGGTTGCATGCAAAACGAACGCAATCAGTCGATGCATAACTACCTGAGCCAGTGACTAAAGGAGAGCGAGGTGGAAATAGAACGCAACGAAAGGCTGCATAGAAGGTTCATATGAGAAGAGATGTGAAACAAGAAATTCATCGCGGGTTGAAACCGACGGACTGACCCGAGACTTTCTGTACACGTCCCACGACGCGTCGGACGACGACGATCACGATGCACAAAACGGCGCACCTCCGAGCTCTCGTGCTGTCTCGCTCACTGCATGTCTCTTCTGCACGTCGCCACCTAGTCGGGCCCAACGACCCCATCTCCAACCTCCGCCCCATCATTTACACCGACACACCCACCCCACCTGCATCGCAAGCCCGAGAACAGCACGTCAACCACCCCTACTCTCTCCACGAATTCACAGACGTCCCCAACGACCACACACTAGAGCTGCAGTACAAGCTTGCCCGAGAACAACTTGACGCATTCAATCACCATTACTGGACAGACGTATGTCATGACACCATTCCCGTTCGTTCACTCACGGTCATCCCAGAGCAACACACGGTTCGAAACAGCCAAGCAATCCGTCTTGGCTTCTCTTCCCGCGTCTGCCTCGCCTAAAACGCGCGAAATCGCACTCTCAGAGTTCTACAAGAAATGGGTGATGCAGGAAAAAACGATGCAGGACGACTACTCTGACGAATGGCGAAAGCGCAATTGGGAAACCATCCTTCTCGCCGCGCGTGTAGAGTACCAGCGCTTCAAGCAGCGCATTTTGTGACGCATACCCAACAATCACCGCATTTCGTAGCCCAGTTCCTCCATAGCCAACTCCCTCACTCTGAAGTAGACATCCTCCAACCTCATCTTCTCCACCATCGAACTTTCAGCCCTAAAGTCTCTTGCCAACTCGCCTACCGTTTCAACTGGCGTACCAGGGAATCGCGATGAGGTCTCTGGCATGAGAGGGACGGGTAGACATTGCACGGGATCGAGGTCAAAGCCATCTGGCAATGACTCATTTGGAGAAGCTGAGGCAATTGTGGGCAGAATGAGAATGAGCGTGTGGTACAATGCGGTCGCACAAAAGCGGGCTTTTAGCTGCGCATCGGTCACGTTGGCCGTTTGGCGGATGGCATTCCAACTGTACAGTTGTGTTAGTACGTGCAAATAAGAAGACGGTGGAAAACATACTCGTCATGGTAGTACACTCGACACCAAGCCCTTCTGAATGACGATAGTCGGCGAACATCTGGAGTGTCCTAAATAACATGGACAGGTTCAGCATCTCGCTAAATGGGCACGATACAGGAGAATTTACTTCGGCTCTTGCAAGTAAATGCAACGCGGTTGCATAGTCGTCTATGCTGTCCTCATTATCTTTGAGTGTCAATACGTCCACCACACCTTCCACGTTCAACACCTTGCCCTGCAAGATATCCCTCACATGGTTTTTCAGCACCTATCCGGACCCAGGTAAGTACTATAGATCACATCTGATTCAAACACGTACCATGACGAGTCCCCTTCGTTCGCTCTCCTTGAGCTTCTTCGCTTTCGCAGATAGAACAGCGTCCACCTGTGCGTCCAGACTGTTCTTTTGCTTACCGCGCATGGAACTCACTATGCCTTGGAAATCCGCGAGCAGCTTTTCCTGCACGGCAACAAAGTTTAGACCGTCATGGAATACTGCCCCCAAAGGTTATCAGATACGGAGAACATTGAGCAGACTGGCAGCGCACCATCGAGCATCCTCTCGTCCATCGTCCCACCTTCTTGCAAGTTTGCAAGATGAGAGAGCTTCCCGAGTGAAAGCATAAACTAACACATCCAAGAAAAAGGCAGTTAGCGCGCGCGAACATTTTGGTATACCCCGAACACGCACATGTTTGACGCCCAGATTACTCGCGCCCGTCGCCTCCTCCAACAGCCTCCCGCTCGCGTCTCCAAACTTGTCTCTCCCCATGTCGTTGACCCATGCGATGGCATTGAATTCTGACCTCACCGCGCGCTCTTCGCCTTCTCTTTTCTTCCCTTTCTTGTCTTTTGCAAACAACTTGTCCATGATGGGACCCCATACGCTTTCTTCTGCAAAGACGACGCGAGCCTCGCCTTGTGCGATACACCACCGCACGACTTCATTACCGAACGCGTCGCCGTATTTTCCAAGGAAGGTTTGAATGAGGGGCGATTGAGGGTTCGCGGTAGGAGGGTATGGTGTCGGGCGGAGGAGGAGCGAGGCAAGGGAGGGGAAGTCTGTGTAGCAAGTTGCGAGGGCGATAGCTGGCTGGAGGTGTGAAGTCACGCCTAAAGAAGGTATTCCGTCAAGAGAAGAATACTGTTTAGAAAGCAACGTACGTAGCGTCTCAAGGACCTCGGGTCTAAGTTGCGCAAACTTGTCTTCTAGTTCCTTTCTGTCCCTCTGCGAGTTTGGATCGTCAGCTGCCATCGGACTAAGGACCAACAGAGCAAACGTTAACAACTACATGTGGGGGTAACGAAGGGTACTTGCCTTGCGAGCCAATCCAGCCTCTCCTGCACGCACGCAAACAACAGCGTGGCCAACTCAGGCAACATATCCACCACGTCTTTACCAGTGCTATTTCCCCCACTATCCGTAGCCACCTTGGTTACGGCGTCGACTAGATTTAGTACTGCATCAATAATAGCCGGTCTACTTGTCCATGGTTTGATCATTGTTTGTTCGATACCATATACGCCGAGGTTATATGCGCGGTAAGAGAGTGCAGCTCGAAGGGTTGCCTAACGAACAAAATAAGCCATCGTTAGATACGCGACTCTGTCACTCGAGAAAAGAGATGACGAACCACAACAGCGCCGCCGAGTTCTTTCAGTGCCCCAATACTCCCAAACCCACTCCCTTCGAGCTGGCCCAAATAATCCACCATGAATACTAGTAATTTTCCCACTTCAGAAACGCGATACTTGAAGAAGTCTCGTGTGACATCTTGTGAGGGAGTTGGCTCGGGCATCGACGGAGGTGTAGGATCGGACGAAGAGGACGAGGTGGATGAGCCATGAGTGGCAGTGAATACGTGGATAGTATCGGTGATGAGGGAATGGAGTGCCCCAGCGCTGCGTGATGTCAGTCTCAGAAAAAAAGCCGTGTTAGTGACTCACTCAATGTGTTCGTTCAATCTGACCCAAAGTTGGTGGCATGCATAGAGCTTTTCAGCGTCGGTCGCCAGGCGTTGACGACTTCTTTGAGACATCTAGAGAGAACATACGAATCAGTACCAACATTCACTGGTGCACCAGCGAAGCACTCCATGGTTATGACCAAGAGATCGAACATCACACTAACCTTTGCCAAAGCGCCATTATCATTGATAAATCGTATGAGCCAGCTCAAGCGCTCTTTCCGCGCGGTCAGTTGATAAGTAAGATCATGGTTCGGCCGGACGATTTCAGCATCTAAGAAATAGGTCGGACAATCAATACCAGCGCGGTGACACAAACCAGGAGCGCGTAACGAGGAGGAGGCCTTACCACTCGCTAGCACTGCAGTGCTAATTGCTTCTGCAGCTTGCATGAGCGCTTCGCCGTCGAGTACCGGTGAAGGTGGAAGAATAAATTGCAAAGGGTTGGCAGGGATGGGTGAATATAGAATGGCTTGTTTCAAGGTAGCCCTGAGCAGATTGGGGAGGGACCTGTTCCATAGCAAATCAGAATCATGTAACAGCCGAAAAAGAGGTAGCACTCACTCTGCTTTGAATGCCTGCACTTTTTCCACATCCAGCGAGATTTTTAGCATTGATTCGCCTGTGACGATCAGGACCTCGGCTTCATTTGTTGCATCTCCACCGTCAGTATCCATGCTGCTGTTCGGGTCTGCATGGTCAAGAGTGATGACCGGCGGGAGTGCAGAAAGCGCGAGGAATCGGTCACTCGAGGACTTGAGAACAAGGCGGTCGTTGTAGGGAGTATCTAGAGTAGGCGTTCATTGAGAGACCTGATCGGCGAAAGAGAGAAGAACGAGCGCATACCGCGAGCACAGAAAATCGCGACTTCGCCAAATAACACTGCAATGACCGCGCCTTCAGACACAAGTGTCAACCGTGGATGCGCAGGCGGAGAAGCAGCATTCTAAAGAGATGATTAGGAAAAGAGAATGAGCCTTGAATGGAACATGACTGCGCAAGACACCCACATGAACATAGGGCACCACAATAACACCGTCGACTCCCCATGAATCACCATGTGTCACTAGGCGGACGATGACATACACCCTACGAGGTCCGAAGCCAAACTGATCGACAACCATCGCACCAGGATCCTGCTCGGCCCCTGCAGAAGCATACGAAACCAAAAGCACGAGCGCATTTGGGCTTGCCATGCTATGGTTAGCGGGAACCACAACTCTTTCACAAGTTTGCTTACTTCTCAACAGCGAGATCAATGCCCTCCAGATCATCTATCCCAATGCCCCCTCCAATTGCTTCCCGTACTACTTCTGCCACATCTGTCTCACCCTTGAGTTCTTCCGTTCCTAATGTCCATTTTTGGATCCTGGTCTCGACCAAAGCGAACATGTTGTTCCCAGATGATGCGAGCGCAACAATGTTACCCGCCTCCGGTCGTACTGCAGGGGACGGTGCTGACCATCCCAGGAGGCGCGAAAGAGAGAGGGAAGAAGATGCTGTTGGAGGGGCAAAAAGGCGTACTGTGATGGTGTGTTTTCCACCTAGGGAGGTGATGCCCAACCGAAATATCCTGCCAGTCGAAGTGGCAACCAGGTAGGCATATGTCCCTCCAGATGCGCCGAGACCACCTAGATCGCTTCGAACGACACAAGAGACATATTCTTCATCGGCAGCCTCGAGAGGGAGATACACTGCTTCGAAGGTGCCTCCACCTGAAAGCCCAGAGGAGATTGAAGGCCAAAAACGCGTCGCTCCAGTGGGTGAGACGAGGATGAGGCCTGGTTCAATGGAGCGCGAGCGAGAAGGGACAATGGCATGATGGGGTGCGAGAGGGGTGGCATTTGCATGAGTGGGGGAAGGAGGAGGACAGGGAAGGATATAGCAAGTTGGACTGGGTGAGGTCGGTTTGAGTGTGGCATGGGACCAGAGGAAGCACGTCTTTGCAGACGCGACGAGCGTGTACCCCGAGCTAATGTCTACGCATCCCGTATACGACTCGACCAGAAAATCTGTGTACGATGAATGAAGTGAATGGAGATGCGGGACGACGCGCACCTGTCGATCGGAGAGCGTGTTTGACCTCGACTGGCAATGTGCCATGCAAGCCGACGATCAGCTCCTCTGTCTTGGCGAATATCAAGTCTTTTTGACTGGACCGCTCTGCCTGTGTATATGTTGCAAGCGCGGGTGCTTCGTCGACATCCATGCTGGGCTCTGGTGGTTGGCGGGGCGGGGTGGGGCGGTGAGCACCGACGAGCCTGCGCGTTCGCGGTGGAGGCGGCGTCGCGGACAAGGGCCTCGGTGTTGCATATCTGCGAGTCCTTCGAGGTGGTGGTGAAGCAAAGGTGGCCATGGTGCGAAGACAAGGCTCGTTTAAACATCCGACAACCATGACACCGACCGGGTTTCGCTGTCTACCTCTCCCATCGGCCCAGCTGTCTCTGTCTGCCGTTCTCAAGTGTGGTCAGTCATTTCGCTGGTCGAGCTATTCCATCTCGTTTGATTGTGACGCGCACGAGTACCGGTTTTGTCTCCGAGACCGTGTTGTCTGTCTCAGACAGTCCTCCGACGCCCTCTTTTATCGCTCCGTCTTCCCCAGTGGACCTCTCGACGCGGAACAAGCAGATGCGCGCGAAGAGGAAACGTTGGCGTGGCTCAAAGACTACTTCCAGCTGGACGTCGACCTCGTCAAGCTCTATGACGCATGGAGTCAACGAGACCCCGTCTTTCGCAACGTCCGGTCTCGTTTCTCTGGTATCCGCATGCTGCGACAAGATCCCTGGGAGAACCTCGTCTCGTGAGTGATCAGAGTGCAGGTCTCGAGACTCGACGCGATCGCACGTAGATTCATTTGCTCTTCGAACAACAACATTGCACGCATAACAAAGATGGTCCATGCGCTCTGCAAGCACTACTCGCCGCCCCTCCTATCCCTCGAGCCTCCGCTTCTTGACTCGGACCGCGTCGCTTACCATCCCTTTCCACCCCCGAGTGTTCTGGCTGCCCCCGAGGTTGCAGCAGAACTACGGTCCCTCGGCTTTGGATATCGTGCAGACTTTATTCAGCGAACAGCCAAGATGCTAGTTGACGAACATGGTGCTGCTGTAACGGATTCTATCGTTGAAGCTCCAGAAAAGTGGCTCGTGACCTTGCGCGACTTGGGTACCCCTGAAGCAAGAGAAAAGTTGCTCAGATTTGTTGGCGTGGGTCGCAAAGTTGCTGATTGCATTTTACTCATGAGCTTGGACAAGGTAAACTGTGACTTCTGGCTCGTCGATTTAATACTGATCTTGGGGGCACAGAGAGAGGTCATCCCAGTGGACACACATGTGCACCAAATCGTAACGAAACATTACGGGTTCCGTTCTCTTGGGAGCTCAAAAAAGGTTTCCATGACCCCGAAGCTCTACGATGAGATCAACACCAAACTGGCCGACACATGGGGCGATTACGCTGGTTGGGCACATTCCGTACGTGGCTAGCACCACATGGAAAATCTCGAGCTCATGAGTAACGCAGGTTCTGTTTACCGCTGATCTGAAGATTTTTTCATCCCACGGAATGCCATCGTCCCCGTCGACTTCGATAGAAGTCACTCCAAGTTCTACCCCGACAGCAACCCCAGCTAGTCTACCCTCGAGCAACAAACGGGCGAGAAAGACTGATGCAGATGAGCTTCCAGTGATAGATACCAGCGCTAGCCTTGCTGAGAGAGTCAAGAAGAGACGGAGATAGATACCCCCATTGATCTGTGGCTGTGTAATACGTACACCCCCAAGTCCAGCACCTCAGCGTTGCGTTGCTTGCAGGATGTCGAAAGAAATCATAGACACCACTCACGACAGCGATCGCGATGACCACTCGTCCGCATCCGACGCTGATCAACCCACACACACCCCAGAATCACCACAAGCATCATCGTCAAAACGCAAGAAGAAGAAAAAGTCGAAAGCGAGCAGAATCATCGACTCGCTCCGCGGAAATGAGATACCAGACGACCACGCTGTCACGGTAGATCAAAGCCCCAGAGTAGCCTCACAAGAGGCCGAGGCTGTCATGCAAGTATTGAATCAATTGAAGCTCATGGACGCACTCAAGGGAAAGGCGAGCGTGACTGGACGCGGAAAGAACCCCCTCGGAGAACACAAGGTATCGTCGTCCACTCGCTTTCACCTCCTCTTCGCCCGTAACCCACCTCTTCAAGTTTTGGGCCACGCAACCCGTCCCTCAATTGGGTAAGCTAGATCACTATGATCCAAGTACATGTTTAAACAGATGTCATCACTCAGGCGATCGGCCACCCACGGAAGATGGGTACATAGAACCCACCAAGGCAATAAAAGACGTTCGCCAAGAGCCATATCCGTTGCCAAAGGATTTTGAGTGGTCCATCATGGATCTTGATGACCCCAAGCAGGTATGTGCTACATGGTACCATTACACTGCTACACTCACCCATGCTCCAGATCAAGGAGGTTTATGATCTACTGTCACTAAACTATGTCGAGGATGATGAGGCTGCCTTCCGCTTCAAGTACAGCGCCGAATTCCTTGAATGGTATACTTCTTGCTTTATTCGAAAACGCCGAAGTAACGCCATCCCAGGGCCCTCAAACCACCGGGTTTTGTTAAAGAATGGCACATTGGGGTTAGAGTCTCTTCGAATAAAAAACTAGTTGCCTTTATCTCCGGCGTTCCGATGACCGTCCGCGTCCGCCAAAAGTGAGCCATCTCGTGCATTCCCAGCGACCCCGAGTTTGATCCCATGCAGCGCCTTTCGCGCGAGCGAAATCAATTACCTTTGCGTCCACAAGAAATTGCGTTCAAAGCGACTCGCACCCGTGCTCATCAAAGAGGTCACGCGACAAGTTAATCTCTGCGGTATAGCTCAAGCCATCTACACCGTCGGCCTTCTCCTTCCGACCCCAGTCGCGACTTGCCAGTGTGTCTTGTTTGTCCTCGTCAAGCATCTTCGTCTCACGTTTTTGCAGGTACTATCATCGTTTGATCAACATCCCGAAACTCATCGATGTCAAATTTGCACACGTCGCACGAAACATGACGCTCGCGCGCATGATCCGCATCTACAAAATAGATTCCAAGATCACCTTGCCTGGTCTGCGCGAGATAGAAGAACGGGACATCCCCCAAGTAGCTGATCTATTCACGCGGTATATGCAGCGCTTCGACATGATCCACGTCATGACCCTCGACGAAGTCCGACATCAGTTCCTCAGCGGGAGGGGTGACCTGGACCAACCCTCCGAAAATAACAGACGGCCAAAACAGGTGGTGTGGACGTATGTCGTCGAGGTGCGTGGACGTCACAGTCATGTATTCCGTGCCTCAACCTTGTCTTGTTGGATGCGTGGGGCAGGATCCTGAAACCCAACGCCTGACCGACTTTTTTTCGTTCTACTCCTTGCCATCGTCGGTGATCAACAGCCCCAAGCACGACGTCGTCGAGGCGGCTTACCTCTTCTATTATGCAAGCGACGCCGCATTCGCATCCGGAGAAGACACCGATGCAAAACTAAGGAAGCGGCTCTGTCAGCTGATCGGGGATGCATTGATCATCGCCAGCCGAGGCAAGTTTGACGTGTTCAATGCAGTCAGTCTGATGGACAATATGGCCTTTTTGGAGGATCTCAAAGTAAGCTCTGGTTGACATGTGTTTTACTTTGGTCTCAAACGGATTTCAAAGTTTGGTGCCGGGGACGGGTTGCTCAACTTTTACCTGTACAACTGGAGAACGGCACCGTTGGCAGGTGCTGCATCTGCCGGTGACATGCAGGCTGGAAGAGGTGTTGGTGTGGTGATGCTTTAGGTGGTTGGGGCGACTGACGTCTGGTATCAAGACCACTGGTACTTGTATATACCAGTTCGCTTGCGTTGCACAACCTAAAAGATCATCCCCGCTCAAACTATCTCTATATAAACATATCGTATACCGCACATCTCATCCATTCTCTGCAATGTTCAGTCACTATCAATCTCAATAATGTCGTCGTCGTCTACACCCCAATCCGGAGTTGGGCTCCGTCGTTTGAGTTGTGACTTGGTCGGCAAGGACGCGGCGTTGGTACCGCTAGCTCCAAGTGAACGGCCCCGGAAGCTGGGAGGGACATGGGGCGCTGCTGGCGCCCGAGAACCAAGGGCTTGCCCGGTTCCCCATGATTTCTCACTAGCTTGCGATTCCGATGCAGGGGCTGCCTTCTCTTTCCCCTTTGCTGACGTCGCTTGAGCAGGCCGACCATTGAGCGTGTTCCCAGAACCGGTGAATGATGGCTGAGAGATGAACCATGCGTGGGTGCGTGCTGACATGCTAAGACAGGGTACGCACCGGAGGGCTCGAAGGCACTGGAGATATCGATTCTTTGGGTTCAGGAGGCGTGTATGGAACGACATTGAAACCAAAGAATAGCTTTCCAAACGGAAGATTCAACGCTGCCGGTACCTTGACCTCAGATTCCAACATCTCGCTCGTTATCACTTTCTGCTTGCTGCAAGAAAAGCGTGAGCAGAGCACCACAGTGAAAACGGGGGGGACGAACTCTGTGCGCATGATTTTGCTGCCATCGGCAACGTCTTCCACACCACGATGACTGATTCCCTTTCCTTTGGTCTTGCGCCCCGCTAGGGTTTCACCCTTTCCCTTGAAACTTTCCCAGTGATCTCCACCCTTGCTCACAGCGGGTGTTCCGCCGGTGACGAATCCACCTGCAAGTGACGACGACGGTCGGGACGATCCAGGTGATGACGAGTTGAGATCAATCTTGAGCTTTGATGCCATTGTCGAGGGTGGAGGTGCTTTGGGTCGTTCGGGTTCTACATAACCAACGGGGGGAGCGAAATCGACTTCGAGATCGGTGTCAAGAACACATATGCCTCCACCTCCTGGTGTGGCTTCCATCACAAGAAAGCCGAATATCATTGAATTGTAGCATATTTCAATGATATCCCCTTGCGTGAGGGCGGAGAAGTTACGGAGTGCTTGTTCCAGACTGTGCGTACATGAGCTATGAGCAAATAAACTGTGGTCCAAAACTGGACATACACGGCCTTTGGGTCTGAGATCTCGAGGAAGTGGACCGTTTGAGGTTGTAGCTTTACGAACTTGCCCTTCGGGAGTTCTGTGCCGGTAATCCGAATAGGATCGCCTTCCTCGAGCCGGAGAGTCTTCATCATCCAGTATGGAAGATGCACGATCCCTTCCTCTGCAATAAACTCCAAGACACCTGCGTGCGTGGACGCTGCAGAATTTGATGGATTACGAAGCTGGAACATCCATGGTGATTCGAGATCCAAGCTTGTAAGATGGGCGAGCGCAGACGGTGGCATGACAACTTGTGGTCGAAGGAATGAGGAAATAAGTTGATAGAGATGATCTAGCGGACATACTCTTTCCACCGTACGACAGATTTTCTCGCTCCCTACCGGGGAGCATGGCGACACTGTAAGCTTTCAGATACTCATCGTACGACCTGGCTGGAGCACGGCCAACTCGAGGGCCAAGCGGTCCACCAAATCCTCTACGATGATCGGGTGTGAGATCGTGATCCGTGAACTGTATGTGGGGAAGACCTACTGAGCTAGTTGGGCAAACAACCCTCCTGGGCCGCCAAGGCCATTCTCATTGCCAAACTACAGAATCTGTCAGTGAAATGGCATATCCTAGAGGACAAGACTCACAAAATCCATGGAAGAATATGGTTAGAGAACAAGAGCAATCTCGCGTGGTTGGTGGACCGAGCATACGCAATGCTCCTTTTACGGCAAAGGCCGTGCCATCCGAATCGAGAAGGACACAGAAACGCGTCGATTTCAAGTTCGTCCAAGTGGTCGATAGCCCATCTGCCACGTCCGATCTTATTCTAGTTTAGAAATGGCCTCAAAAGCTGCACCAGCCGTACGGTCTGGCTCTAATGCAGCGTTCAACGACAAGGTAGGTTGCTTGACATTCCCAACTCGTTTTCGAGCCTCATGGAACGCGTCCATAGGGCAAGCCTATGGAACTCCGCATGTCCAACATGGTGGCCGCCAAAGGTTCGCTTGTATTGTCAGCTCGTTCTTACTGGCTTACGATTCTGCGCAGCCATCAGTGATGCTGTTCGTACATCACTCGGGCCACGAGGAATGGACAAGATGGTATCGACTCGCCGATCTCTCACCAAGGCGTTTCAAGGATGCTGATTGACATCGTAGATCCAAACTTCCAAAGGCGAGGTAATTATCACCAACGACGGTGCGACAATCTTGCGCAGTATTCAAGCACTCCACCCCGCTGCTAAAATGGTAAGTTCACGTTCAATATTTTGAAGCAATGATTTATTGTATTTTAGCTTGTCGACTTGTCTGCCGCCCAAGATGTAGAGGCAGGCGACGGCACGACCTCAGTGGTTGTCCTGGCAGGCAGCCTTCTCGGCGCAGCAGAAAGGTTACTCTTAAAGGGAATCCACCCAACGATCGTCGCGGAATCTTTTCTCAAGGCATCTGTTAAAGCTGTGGAGTACTTGACTGAAATATCAATCCCAGTCGACTTGAACGACAAGGCCAACCTACTCCGTGCAGCCAGCACGTCGTTAAACTCCAAGGTCTGTACCCCCCCTTAACGATATGTCAAGATCTTATTGTTCTTGTAAAGATCGTTTCTCAATACTCTTCGACTCTTGCGCCTATTGCTGTCGCCGCTGTCACTCGTCTCGTGACATCTCAATCTTCAAGCGTGGACCTTAGAGACATTAGGATAGTGAAGAAAGTCGGTGGTACGATCGAGGACACTGAGCTCGTGGATGGTGTTGTCTTGAACCAAAATGTCATCGTCTCCGCTGGCGGCCCAACCCGCGTGGAAAAAGCCAAGATCGGTATAATTCAATTCCAACTTAGCGCACCAAAACCCGATGTAAGTTCCCCGTACTTCCAGGTCTATAATATTCATTGTACGCAAAACCCAGATGGATAACACCGTCGTCATTAACGACTACCGCCAAATGGACAAGGTTATCAAAGAAGGTCGACAATACCTGCTCAACATCTGCAAGAAGATCAAAAAGGCAAATTGCAACGTCCTCCTCATTCAAAAATCGATCCTGCGAGATGCCGTCGACGACACCTCCCTTAGTTTCCTCAAGCGTCTTAATATTCTGGCTGTCAAAGATGTCGAACGTGACGAGATCGACTTCCTCTCAAAGAGCCTGGGATGCAAACCAATTGCGGACATCGAAGCGTTTACAGAGGACAAGCTCGGATATGCCGATCTAGTTGAGGAGACATCACAAGCAGGAGCAAAGGTCGTCAAAATTACTGGTGTCAAGAATAGGGGTCGCACAGTCAGTATTCTCGCCATGGGTGGCAATAATCTCGTTGTCGAGGAATGCGAGCGCAGTCTGCACGATGCCCTTTGTGTCGTACGTTGCATCGTAAAGAAGCGGTATGATCATCCAGTTCCTAATTGGCGTGACATGTATTGAAGTTTTTATCTTAGTGCACTCATTTGTGGTGGTGGCTCACCTGAGATTCACGTTTCTCGCCTCCTTGCCCAATACGCCCAGTCGTTGAAAGGCATGGAAGCGTACTGCTTCCAGGCATATGCAGACGCACTGGAAGTCATTCCTACCACCCTCGCAGAAAACGCGGGTCTGAATCCCATTGCAATCGTCACCGAGTTGCGCAATCGACATGCTCTCGGAGACCGTAATGCGGGCATCAACGTTCGGACGGTAAGTTGGCATTTGGCGTCAGTGGGGAATGTTACTGATGATCAATTCAGGGCTTGATTTCCAACATTCTAGAAGAGGATGTTGTGCAGCCTTTGCTCGTGTCCACGAGCGCGATTGAGTTGGCGACGGAAACAGTTTGTTTGCTACTGAAGATTGATGACTATGTACAAGCTAGGTAGTCAGATTGGGAGCAACCAACCACGCTCTTCATGATGCTCATATCTACGATCTAAGCTTGAGTGCCAAAGTAGTCGATGCAGATGCATACATTGGGTTTGGTATAGTTCGACGTGAAAAATAGCAAAATGAATGCCAGGACCGTGGATTGAACACGGGACCTCCAGAACTTCAGTCTGTTGCTCTCCCAGCTGAGCTACCCCGGCGATAGTAATTTCCTGGCGGGCTTGGGTAGTAACACGCTTAGCCAAGAAACCTGATTGATTTAGCTCGCTACTTTCACCGCCGTCATCAATTCGGTGCATCACAAAGCACACCATTCAGCAAGAATGTCCGGTGCAGGGCCTCGCGAGAATGTCTTTGCTACGCGGATGGCGTTAACGAACATGAAGCTTCGTCTCAAAGGTGCCGAGACGGGGCATTCCTTGCTCGCGAAGAAGCGTGATGCCCTCACCACGCGATTCAGAGCGATCCTCAGGAAAGTGGACGAGGTGCGTCGAGCATACCATCACCCTTTATGACTGACCCAAGACCCCTCCTAGGCCAAACGAAAGATGGGACGAGTGATGCAACTCGCGTCGTTCTCGATGGCGGAAGTCACATATGCAACGGGCGACATCGCCTACCTCGTCCAAGAACAAGCAAAGCTGGCGACATTCCGCGTTAAAGCGACGCAGGAAAATGTTTCGGGTGTGCTCTTGCCAGCATTTGATGTCGATCGTGTTTCCGGCTCGGGTGTGTCTCCCTGTGCTTTTTGCTGAATCTGAAGTTGATTGAGTTGCCTTCTTTCTCCCTTGCTTTTCAGACTTTAACCTCACTGGTCTCGGACGTGGAGGGCAACAGGTGCTACGGGCGAAGGAAGTGTATGCCAAGGCACTCGAAACACTTGTCGAACTTGCATCACTCCAGACGGCATTCATGATCCTCGACGAAGTCATTCGAGCCACGAACCGCCGCGTGAACGCTATCGAACACGTCATCATTCCGAGACTCGATAACACGATCAAGTATATCTTAAGTGAATTGGATGAGATGGATCGCGAGGAATTCTTCAGGCGAGTCTCGGTTTTACGTCCGACGCATGCGGATGGCTCACTGGTCAATAGATTGAAGAAGGTGCAGGGAAAGAAGAAGAGGGTGGCAGCAATCGCCGCTGCCGAAAAACAGGCTGCAGCAGATGCCGAAGAGAAGCCCGTCAAGTCGGTCAAGACTGATGAGACCCAGCCTCTGAACACAGAAGAAATGACTGTGGCGGAGAATGTTGCATCTGAGGGGAATGTCGAAGTAGCAGTTGAAGAGGTCACAGCCGAGGAGGATGCAGTTCAAGAGGATGCAGGTGAAAAGGATGCAGTCAAAGAGGATGCCACAATCGAAGAGGATGCCGCAGTCGAAGAAACCGTGGTAGCAGAGCCAGAGGTGGAGGAGCCCGTTGTAGACTTACTTAGCACCAAGGACGAGGACGTGATTTTCTGACCAGTACACTTCTCCATTCTTATACCTTATACTCTCCGATATCATGGATGTCGAGTGGTTACCGTATCGTACGATCCCAAATACCTGCCTGTTTCACTCCCGCTCGACATCAGTTGGTCATGGTGCATATCATGTGCGGAGTGTCGCATAGATACATGGTAGTTTTTATGAAATGCAGTGAGGGAGCGAAGGAGTAGCAAAATATCAGGCGATTCACTTGTGGAAGGTAAGTAAACAAGCAATCGAATAAAAGGGGTGGACATACGTCAACCATCTCCACATCATCCTTTTCGGTCTTCTTTCTGTCCTTGCGGTCCAAGATTGCTCGTCTGTAACAAAGCTCAGATAACGGCATCGAAAGCGGTCCAGCTTGACACACCTGTCTTTGTCGAGCTTGATGTTGATGATGACAACCTTGGAGGGATGAATCCCGATAGGCACCGCCGCGCCATTCGACTTGTCGCGTTGTACACGCTCGACGTGAATAACCCATTTCTTGCGGTATACCAGCGAAACCTTTCCTTCCCGGCCCTTGTATTTCCCGCGCACAATTCTGACTTCGTCGTCCTTACGGATGGGCAGTGACCGCGCCTAAATGGAAATAAAGCAGGGTGAGATTGTGGAGGAAGACTGCCCCCGATGTTCACGAACGTTGTGTTTTGCCCGTAGTTCCTTCGAGAGTGGCGAAGACATGATTTTGCGGCGGACGGACGAAGGAGCACTGAAGTGCGCCTTGCGAGCCTTGCGCCGTGAGGAGGAAACATCTGTAAATGATGATGATAAGTATTTCATTGTTTCACCTTCAAAGCAATCCAGTGATCCATCTGAGCTATACCCTTGCCATCCAGCGTATCGTCCAACAAAAAACGACAATTTCGTGCAGAAATATGGTTACAGCATGGATTGGAAGCGAACTGACCGGGGTTGTACTTCATCTTGATCTTGAGGACGTCGGTGACGGTGTCGGTGGGCTTCGTAGTGTGGATGTGTTGGACGAGTTGTTTGGTCCAAAGTTTGTACTTCGGAGGTTGCCGAGCCGCACCGCTCTGTAAGCTGGCAGCAAAGTCAGATTAGGACTAGACATGTCTACTGACAAGGTACGCCCAACCAAACTAAAGTTTAAAGGGGAAAAGACAAAGAAGAAACGGAAGAGAGATGATGATGAGGGCAGCTCTAGCAAACAGAGGCGCGTCGAGGAGGAAGAGGCTCCTGACAACTGGGTGTTGCCGGAATCTCCAGCAGAAATACGCGGTCCTACGTTCCTCCTGCACCCCTCGGATCCCTCTCCTATCTCCGTAAATTTCGACTCGACGCGGAACAAGATTATCTTACACCCCCTTGACAAAGAGGGCACTTCTGAATCAACCATGCTGCTCGATCGCGAGCCGACCGAGGTTGCACAGGTATGGGTTACGACGCGTGTCGCTGGCTCGCCTACCATCAATCTCCGAACGGGCACTGGAGAGGGGAAGTTTTTATCCTGTGACAAGCATGGGATCGTTACAGCAAACAGGGAAGCTCGCGGTCCAGAAGAGGAGTGGACCCCGGTAGTTTTGCCCGACGGCATGGTTGCATTCATGAACGTGTATGAGACCTATCTCAGCGTGGACGAAGTTGCCGGCGGTGCTTTACAATTGCGGGGAGATTCTGAGGAAGTTGGCTTCAGAGAGCGCTTTTGGGTAAAAATCCAAAGCAAGTACAAGAAAGAGGTCCACGAGGAGAAGAAAAAACGGGAAGCAGGGTCGGAGATGACCGTCATCGATGAGGCGGGTGTCAAGTAAGTATTTTTTTCGGTGACTTTTCGGTGGGGATATCAAAACGTGGTTGCATCTTAGCCGACTACATCAGGCATGGGGCGCAGGACGGTCCGTCACGTCAAAGGAAGATAAGAAAGAGGTGGGCCTGGATATCTTTATGCACCAGTCGGAAAAGTGACATCGTCGCACAGTTGAAACGTGCTCAGAAAGAAGGTCGCCTGGCTGAGGCAATGTTGGACCGTAGATCAAAGCTTAAGAGGTGTGTTCTCCATTGCCCGATGAACTGTTAGCTCAATCCGTTTATAGTGATCGATTCTGCTGAACCATATGTGCCTTTATCTGTATATGTACACCATACTCTGTTCCGTGTGTCGTATCGATTGAACTCGTGCCTTCTGGATTGACAAGTGTGTCGTCTCAGGCGATTTTCGTAATCGTTGAACCCAGACAGGAAATTCTCAACGATGGACAAACAAGCGCTCTGGCAGTTAAAAGGCCCCCAAATCCCAATGTTATTTTCCCAGAGAACTATGACGACCACGAAGGCCTTTTCCATTCCTATGCCCGAACGGAACCTTCGCACCGTGCGGGACTTCTATCTCGAAACTGAGATGTCGGAGCGTCACTTTCGTGTTTTCACAGTACGTTCCTGATTTCACAGTCGCTAACCTAGACTGTATCTGTTTTTTTACCGTTGCAGGCAAACATCAGGCTCAATGCGGCGGAATATCTAGATATCTCTGGTTTTGTTTCTGTCGAGGAGCAGGACCCCGCTGCATTTCGGCAATTCCTTGATAAGGTTGGTGATTGACTGTCCTCCAGTGTACACCATCTTTATTCGCGTGCAAGATGAAAATATCTGACCCTACAATCGCTAAAAAATACCCATATCTATGGCCTGTACTGGCCTACCTTGAGTTGTATATACTTGGGAGACGTCGATCGCATCGTTCCTACGATGCTCATCCGGCGATACGACCGCGTCCGCCCAAGACTCGTCTTCCCATATGGATCCGGTTCGCGCGTTCGGTGTGTTCCCTGCCGGATTGTAGGGAAGAATATGGCTGATCTTGCTGTACAGGAGAAGACAGGACAGTCTCTCAAAGAAATCTCGAAGGAAGCGTCGGTCAGATCAGTGAGCTTCCACTTGCATATCCCGTACATCTATTTATTAATGACACTAAAGCCACGCGTATCATGTCCCCACCGTTGGAGAATGAACTACCAGCCTGTAGCGGAAAGAAGCTTCAAGATGGGGGCCACGGAAACAGAGGTCGACGAAAACATCAATATTACCCCGCCCGTCGACAGTAGACTCGCAATTATCAGTCCATCCAACACCAATATGTTTACTGCTCCATTTAGCCAGTTATTCCGTTCGTTTGGGTGGTGAATTTGTATAGATGCCTGGTACTCTGGGGACCTTGCTCACGGCCCCATCTTTCTTTTTCTCGTCGAAAGCAATAACTTTCTTGTATCTGTTTTGCATTGTTGGTTAAAGCCTTCTGTTACTACTGTAACAAAACCAAACAATTACGCCAATTGACTTCGTGTAAACACATCCTGAGTCTTCATCTCACATGATGAATCCTCTTCGTCGGTTAGTCTCACCGAGTGTATCCGATGTACTCACTCTAACCATATACTCAAGGAACATCCAAACTCTGCGACGACGGGACTGTTGCGTGAAATCGTGCTGCAGTCGACTACGAATGTGACCAGCTTGGGCATCCTTGAGATGCTCTCGAAACCGGTCCCTGATCCGAGGGTGTCTAGGCACATCCATCACCCGCAATGTCGTGGTGGGCGACAGCGTCATTTATACCTAATTTTCTGACAACAATGTCTGCGATGGCAATGTCTGATTGTATGCACACTGACCTTTCCACCGTCAATAATGCACGGTAAACTAACATTCGACAGCATGGCGGTTTTGCCGGAGTCGGAAGACCCAAATGAGTACGTGGTCTTCATTGATTTGATATCCAGGGCTTGATATATATGTTCCTGACTCCGGCTACTCGATACTTGCATTGCGCGTAGCATGCAATTACATTGTTTGGATGATCTACTACTCGTTCTCGTACGCAAGACAGGTCTTCTCAAAGTCTGTGCCTCGTCTGATTCAGCATGAAAAATCACTATTGCCTGGGAGGACGAATTTTCATCCTGTGGCAAGCATGAGATCGTCTCGGCCAACAAGGAAACTTGAGGTCCAGAAGAGGATTGGATCTCGGTAGTTTTGAACTACGGCGTAGCTGCATTCATGAACGTGTATCAGCATTTTTTCGGCGTAGGCGGAGTTGTAGGGAGTACTCGACAGTCGCGGGGGGACCCTGCGCAAGTTTGACTTCAGGAAACTTGAATGTCTTGGTGTGAAAATCCAAAGTAAGTACAAGGAAGGGGAGAAGGGGAATCAGGAAGCTGGGTCGGAGTGTCCGTCATCCATGAGGGGAGTGTCGAGTAGGACTTTTCGGAGCGAACATGAAAACGTGGTTGCATCTTAGCCGACTGCTTTAGGCATACGTAGGACAATCCATCACATGGATAGAAGACAAGGGAGATCGAAGATGAAAAGGTATGCGCTCCATTGCCAATGAACCGTTAACTCAATCCGTTCGTAGCGATCGACTATAGACATTCTTATCTGCACATGTACACCGTATACTGTTTCGTGTGTCATATCGATCGGACTCGTGCCCTCCGGATTGACAGGCGAACCCAGACAGGAAATCTTCTATGAGGAAAAAACAAACATTCTAACAGTTAAAAGGGCCCCAATTGTCCACGATTCCTCCTAGCCGAGAGCGAGACGACCCTGGCTCGTGTTGAGCAAGTCGAAATGCCCAACAAAATAGTTTATAACCTTTAGGCTCTCTTCCATAAGACCTGGATGTCCACCGCAGAATTTCGTCCTTTTACGGTGCTCTTATAATTATACTGTCGTTGACGTTAAGTGCATCTTTGTTGCCTGTAGAGAATCATCAAATATAAAGCAAAGACATATCTGGATGACTCTGGTGTCGCTCCTATCGAGGAGCAGGATCCCACTGCGTGCTGACACTTTCTTAACCAGGTTAGTGATCAATCATCATTCATAGTTGCACTCCATTGTGATTTACGTTCAAGATAAAAAAAACGACCCCATGATCCCCAGGAGGTACTCTTACTTGTGGCCTGTGCTGACCTATCTTGAGCTTTAAGTTTATGGGAGGCGTTGAGATTGTCCTCGCCATCACCCTTACTATTCGGTACATTGACCCAGTCGGGCCACTATCGTCACTTGGGCTCATCGGCCCGGGACTTCCCCGTTTGGATTCGTTTCGCCTACTCGGTGAGTTTCCTCTTGGATTGCAGAAGAATGTAGCTGATCTGGCTATCCAGGAGAAAACTGGGCAAACTTTCCAAGCAAAGGACAGATCGGTAAGCTTCCGCTTGTATATACTACACATCTATTTTATCAATGTTACCAAAGCCCGCGCAGATTACACTCCGACCGTTGGAGGACAAATCGTCGACTGTCTATGTACAGGGGGGGAGGCAACGGTAACGGATTCAGAGGTTGACGAAGGTATCACACGCGCTTTTGACGGATTGATTGGCTCCTGTGGGGTATCTCTCGCAGTCAATCGGTTCCTCCATCAAGGGCATCTGTGACCACCTTGTCGGGGGGTAATTCCAATTGTTTGGGTGTTATATTCTTGTTCCTTTCAGGAGGTTGCTCAGGTCCGAAGTTTTTTCTTCGTGAGAGCGATATCCCAAGGTTGTACTGTCTATCATAATGTCTGTTTTTCATTGTTGACCAAAGCCTTTGGTTATTAACAAGACCAAATAATTACGCACTTGTCAATTTGTGTAAAATATCACGTCCAAACTGCTGAATCTGACCCCCAGTACTTGTCTCACGTATGAATGACCACTCCTCAGATGAGACTGTGATTGCAGCCACGCCCGAAGTTTCGCCGCTTGTCGGCAGTCTTTCCACCGGCAACTTTGCACTCCTTTCTCTTGCACTAGCCTTGTTCCTCGTTTTTGGTCCGTTTCATTGAGAACGTTTGATTGTGCGCGAAGCTGACTCAAACCCAGTCATATCATATACTCGTGGAAAATCTAAATCCAGAGGCAATGCTCTCCTGTTAGTTGGACCCCCCGACTCGGGCAAAACCGCCATACTGTCGAATGTCAGTTCACCATGTCTGTCTCCTAAATTGTACATTTCTGACGGTGGACAAGATCAGTTGGCATACAATCAGACCATGCCGTCGCATACGTCGTTGCAGACAAATTCGGTCCAAATGACGCTGTCACCCACCAAGACGTTGCGGGTGATTGACGTACCTGGACACCCTCGGATCAGGGACCAGTTTCGAGAGCACCTCAAGGATGCCCAAGTTATCGCATTCGTCGTCGACTGCAGCACGATTTCACGCAACGGTTCTGGCGTCGCCGAGTACGCTTCGTTGATTCAACTCTCAAGAACTGATATGTAACTGACAACTGCTACTAGACACTTGCATTATGTATTGCATGCAATTACATCGCTCCCGCCGACACGGTCTACACCGACACTCCTCATTCTCGCACACAAGACCGATCTCCTCAAAGTCGGCGCTTCGTCTAATTCAACAAGCGAAGTTGCTATTACCCGAGTTCGCACTATTCTCGAGCGCGAACTCGAAAAGAGGAGAGCCTCGCAGTCAGGGGGCGTCGGGGTGGAGAGTCTTGGAGCGGAAGGGGAAGGAACGGAGATAGGTGGGTTAGAATGCAGTGGTGCCGCGGGTGGTGCGTTCAAATTCAGTGAATGGGAGGGAGGGGACGTCGAATTTGTCTCGACCTGGGTCAAAGTTGGAGAGGCCAAGGAGGACTCAGACGCGGACGGACTGGACGAGTTGAAGGATTGGCTGAGCCGGCTCTCAAAGTAAACACGACCAAACACGTTCATCGTATAAATGACCAAACGATTTGTTTGTTCGCATCCAACGCAACCATTTAGACAGTGCCCGTTCGACCCAAATTTTCAGGAAGTACGCGGCGATTCGGTGATGCGGAGAGGGAGGCTGGTGGGGATTACGAGCACACGCACCTCTTTTTCGTGGTGCAGTGAGCGTCAGACCCTTCCTACACAATTTGTACTAGCGGTAGAATGAAAAAAGTGACTTGTGACAATTTGTAACAAATACGTGTCATGTCACGCTCTGGCATTTTCGCCTAGTTTACGCTTTTGAGGTCTTGTTCATTCTTATTCCTCAACAACCATCATGTTCATCATCAACTGGTTTTGGGACGTTCTCGCGCAACTCGGTACGCCCCGCAAGCACATATTCCATTCATCACACCCACTCAGACTATCCCTCTTCCAATCCAGGTCTGTTGCACAAGAATGCTAAAATCCTCTTCCTTGGTCTGGATAATGCTGGCAAAACTGTCTGTAACTAGTACTCGCGCTCCGCTCACAAGATATCTGACTGTTTTGTTCACAGACCCTTTTGCACATGCTCAAGAATGACAGACTGGCCACTCTGCAGCCCACACTCCATCCCAGTAAGCGCTGTGTCCGCTCGTATCCCCCTTGACTCTCACGTGTCCCTGTTAGCTTCCGAGGAACTAGCCATTGGAAATGTCAAGTTCACAACTTATGATCTGGGTGGACACCAACAGGGTGCGCAGTCCAGCTTGCTTCGATTTCGGTTCTTTTTGCTATGACATACTGACCATTACAACCCCCGTGTAGCTCGCCGCCTCTGGCGCGATTACTTCCCCGAGGTCGACGGTATTGTCTTCTTGGTCGACTCTGCTGACTACGAACGCTTCGCCGAGTCAAAGGCCGAGCTCGACGCATTGCTTTCTATCGAGGAACTCGCCAAGGTTCCCTTCCTCGTTCTTGGCAACAAGATTGACGCGCTCGGTGCTGTGAGCGAAGAGGAACTCAGACATCACCTTGGACTCTACCAAACGACCGGCAAGGTTGGTTTCATTCAGTGCATCTTGATGTGGTAAAGCGGGTATTAATTCGGACACGTCAGGGCAAGGTACCGCTGAATGACATTCGCCCGATTGAACTGTTCATGTGTTCAGTTGTCCAAAGGCAGGGCTACGGCGAAGGTGCGTCTTCTTTGCGCCTCCTTGGTTCTCTTTCTTAACATGACCCATTAGGGTTCCGGTGGATTTCTCAATACGTATGTCCTGCTCCCGTTTTCCTCGGATGTCTTATTCACGTGTTTGACAGATATAATGGACTCTGTTGGAGAGGGGACTGACCCTTAATATTACGCTACCTACCCATGTTCTCGCTTTAAACACTTTCCTTCAGAGACATGCACCGTTTCCGTTCAATCCGCGCTTTCGTTCCGCTGGACTGTTCCCACCCGAGCATGTAGCTCCTAGATTCCTATTTATATAACAGGTTGGCGTCGCGATGAATCACCGATAAGCGTGTGCATGCACCAGAAAGTTTATAATGACTACGGCGTCACCCCTAAAGCATAACCCGCCATGACGCTTCCAAGTACCCATGCGTGTCCACCGACATAAAGCAAGCTTCTCAACCAAAGACTGAAGAACACGTCTTCTCCCAAGAACTCGAGCTTGTACGCTTCGGCGAGCCAAACCGCCTGCACACCGGCCCAGGCGACGACACTCCACCACGAGAATCGCACGTGAAGGGCTAGAAGGGGCAGGAAGAGAGTGTACCACAAAAAGTACTGTGAAGTGCACACCCGATTGAACAGCACAAAGGCAAACGTCTGCACGAACCATGCGAACGGGAGGTCTTGGGTGCGCCGGCCAAGCAGGAGACCCGTGCCGAGGGACAGGGAGAGTTGCGGGACGAGGCTGGTGAGCGGCGAACGAAGAAGTCGTCGCGTAAGCGACAGCGCATGGTCGTCGGGCGAGCCAGATTGACCGGGGTACGTGAGATACGTGAGATAAAAGTAGGGGGAAAAGTTGTGCCGATGATCCAGGCGGTCTGCATGGTACAGGTATGCTTCGTACAAGAACGGGTTCCCCCATCTGCGTTGATTGTCCCTTGGCGGTAAGCGGTTGCGAAAGATGGGGACAAATAAGGAGAGACGTACATGAGGAAGCAAAACGCGCCAAGGAGAAAGAAGGTGACCGCGCTGAGGATTCCGAATCGAAGCGTCCGCGTACACATGAGCGACTTGGCAAAGGCGAAACCCCAACCAGAGCTCGGCCGAGTTTGGCCAGCGATGGCAGTGACACAGCTCACGCCGTAAATGACTGGATAAATTTTCCAATGGGTGCTGATGCCCAGCGTCACGGCAGCTGCGTCCCACCGGTGATGGAGTGCATAGTACAGCGTGAGGAGGACGAGGGTGCAGAGAATGGATTCGGAGGAACCGCGGGTGGAGATACTGAATACGAGTGGGTTCAGTAGGTGTGTTGCTGCAAGAAAAGTGGCCCATGCTTTTGCATCAGCAGTGGGTGTGTTTTCTGCATCTCCACTCTGGCGTTTCTCGTCGAGCGGCTTCGTACCATTGCTGGCTGGCGACCGCGAGAGGACCGAGGTCAAAAGTAACCGATATATGAGCACCCCATTGACGAGGTCGCAAGCTGCGAAGAGATATTTTCCAAAAGACGCGTGAACGAGCTCGTTTGGAAACAAAAGGACTGCTAGCAGAGGTGTATAGCGGTAGGTCTCGCGATTGTATGGGCTATGGCGTCCCAGTCACCCAGACGAACCTACGGGGACAAAGACGACTCACTTTCCGACATTCAAGTTAAATTTGCTCATCAACGGGCCTTGAGCGACATTGTCTTTGCTTGGATGAAATAGAAATTGTGCCGCATCACTAAAGACGCGGTAGTCGACGTCTGTATACTTTACGATGGAGTGGGCATCATGCCATTCGCTGTAGAGAATGAGACCGATTCTTAAGAGCGCGGATACGGTCAGCAGCGTCCAGAATGAAGGACAGTATTTCTGCCAGTCACGGAAGGTCATGGACGTCATTGCATTCCCTTACTAGTGGCGCTAAGTTACTAGTCATTGTAGTCACTGGCAAGGGCTACCATTGCCCTCCGGGCATCCCAAAGGTACTAGTATTAGTTGGTTGCACTCCTTTATTCCCGCGGACGTCGACTTCTTCTTCTCGCGAATTATAATAATGGTTTGGAAACGGTCGAAAGTAGCTGAAGCTACAATCGAACTTGAGACACGTGTCTAGTTAAGATACATGCATCGGTCATAATTTCCACCCTGGTTGGCACCCCACCAAGCGGGGAAGAGATGGGAAGTGCCTGCAGCGCCTTGGACAGCAAAGGACAGGATAAATACCATGACTTGAGTACCACCGTCCAGGCCTGCCGGTGCCTCACAATAAATGACGGTATACACAGGAATACTGAAAAGGAACACACCTGCGGACACAATGTAGTTGTATTTCCGGAACCAGTCTGGGTAGCGCGTTCTGATCCACCACTGGGAAATGAACGCGATCGAGAAGAGAGATAGCATTGATGAGTTGATGCCCACGCAAAGCCAGCCGATGGTCCAGCTAAATGAAGCAACATAAGAGGACTGAGTCTGTCACGCGGAAATTGAGTGCATACCAGATAATTGGTGTGTATAAGTAGTCAGCACGAAGTTTAGGCCAATAGCGGTGTACGAGCCAGAATGGCACGGGTGCAGCAAGCCCGACTAGATAGGACCAGGGGACCCACTGATACCTCATACCGACGGAAAACAATTCGTGGCTAAGGCCACCCCACGCAATAGCCTGGGAGTTATATTGTTGAGGTTGTTGGCCGGACCAGATGTTCGTTCCTTGAACGGAAAGCAAGATGTCCCGGTGACTATCAATGATAGAGTTCATCAAGACTAAAAATGAGTGTAAGAAGACGTAGGAAAAGGAGTTACTCTCTTACAGTAGTTCAAGATAGCGCCAAGAAGAGTGCCGAGGATCTGGGCAGTGAAAGCAGCACGAGGAGGGAGCTTGGTATCTGTTACGCTACATCAATCTTTGTTAATAGAAGCATTTCCCGGAAGACCTACACTGGCCGATCTTAAGGTCTTGGAGCAGCAGACTAGCTTGTAGAACAGTGTCTGGAAAAACAAAAGCTAGTCAACCCACGCCTCGTACGTGCATGGAAGGGAATTTACTGTAACTATACAGAACAAAGTACATGTTGGCCATTGGCTTGCCAGGATGCAAATAACCTGCGATCATCTGTACGAAAGTTTCTATTCACATCCTAAGCTGACTGGGGTAACGTTTATAGAAACGGGAGACTCACGAATCGACATACTGACGCCCGTAATGGCGGCCAGTGCTCCCAGGAAGAGGATGGATATGATCGCCAAGAACACCGATATGATGAAGCCCCACCATGGCAAGGTGGAGTCGCTCTTGTAGATGACTACCAGGGCCACCACAAACGATACCACGAAAGTAGCGTAGTACCAGCTATTCGGGGCGTCAGGGTACTGGAATGCAGAGGGTTTGGACGTCTGTCATGTGAATCATCGGAGGCCAAGGCTCACCTTGAGCATTTGAGCGTAGTGAGGATCAATATCCTCATCTTCCTTGGGTTGTTCCCGCATGCCATCGTCGTTCCAGAACTTCCAGTTGATGTTTTTCCACCTAAATTCCTGCCACTGTTTGCGGATTTTGGGGGGTGACATCCAGCTCCAGGCATTGCGTAGGTCATCGCGATTCCAAAGGAGTAAGTGGGTAAAAGTAGCCGCCAGTCCCAAGTTTGTGGCAAGTAGATACACAACCCAGGTTCCGGCATAGTACGGCAATCCCTGCTCTGCGAGGAGAGCGGGGTCGACTTCGTAATTTGAATTCAGGATCAATAACTGGTCGTACACGGTGCCGTTTTCATAGAACAGGAGCTGAGAGAGCTACAAATTGCAATCAGTGCAGTGTCCAATGCAAAGCGTACCTTACGTACGAAGGGAAAATTCTGCGACTTCCAGATGTTGTTGTAATAGACGAAAATGAAAATGACACTAAGTAGAGCGCATTAGACAAGGTCAATAGTGTTTTCATTGCACACGCACATGCATAGTATGTTCCCGATGAACATGGAAAACTGTTGTCGTGTTAACCACAGTCATTGGTTACTTAATCTATCTTTAACTTACCAGGGCCCTCAAGGGAATTACCATAGGACTGTAACCGGAGATGTACTACAAATTGGGATATCATCGATGATAGTGCGATATCAATCTTGTGAAAACCAACCTGCCAGTCGAAGCAAATGGAAAAAAGACCGAGCCCTTCATTACCGCTAGTTCCACCAAACACTCGGCTGACGGTGGCGTTGTTTGGGGCTGCAAGGCAGAAGACCGACAAGCCAGTGAGAAGGGGGAATATCCATTCCGGGAAGAGTTCCCAAATAAATATGCTGGGGGTTCTGGGTTAGGCCACCTATTTAGAGACCGACAGAGTGCGACCTACGCTCCAAAGACAAAGTAAAATACCTTGAGTCTGCGGCGAACAGTCGGACCGTCATGGAAGAATATTTCAAACATGGAAACGAGCGGAAGTACTGCGGGATAAAGCATCTTTGAGGGATATAGTAGAATTGCTTGTTCGTCGTAGTGCATCAGAGGACATATTACCCAACCAAGGCAAACTCACGTCTTAGTATACCACCGATTCCGTAACCAAGGAGTTGACTGGAAAACAACAGGAAGATGGAAGCCGCAGCGTTGGGAGTGATGTTATAGTACAGGCGCTGGACGGCAAGGACCTCCGTCGCGAGTGCCGAGTTTGCTGCTGCACTGGCCATGATGACGATGAAAGCATTTTCCTTTTTGTTGAAAGGATGCTGGAGGGGTGTGAGATAGACAGGATGAGAGAGTGATTAAAGCTTACTGGATTTAAGCAACGAAATAGGCCATGGCGAGGGATGAACGTCTCCATGGCAAATCCAAGAACGTAAGAGATGATGGCAAGGAACATCGAGGACACCCCGACAGTTTGCTGGCAATGACGAGATGAGAATAATCCCGTGAAGATCATCATGAAGCTTACCGGTTTGAAATAATAGATCTCGGCTATATTGTATAAGCAGAAGAAAAGACTACAAGAACGATGAACGTACCCAAGGAACCACCGAAGGCAGAGAGGCCTAGGCCTAGGAAGAAGGCACGGAAGGTCCAGGGGTTGAGAGAGGGATCATCATCGACAGTGATGACGTGCGTTGCGATGTCACGTTCAGTGTGGAGGACAATTCCTGAGGCATCGTCGGAGGGTGGGTCTGATGTTGCCTCGACGTCTGCCTTTGCGTAGTATGACTTTTCGTCCCTTTCCAAAGACTTTTCATCGCTGGTACTGGACCTCTTGTTGATCATAGTGGGATAGCCATCTGGACGGACATCGGAGCCTTGGTTGTCCATGAGTGGAGACATTAGGTACGGGGTGCCGTGAGGAGGTCATTGAGAGGACTTTTATTTAAGTATGGCAGGGCCAGCAGGTACCGAGCAAGAAGATGTCATAATACACCAATGCCAGTGGTAACTGTCCTTGTGCAATCGAAGCCAGACACGTACCAATCGGGATAGAAGATGGCGCAATGCGCGGCGTTGCTAGGTTTCGCCAGCAGTATCAGGATATTGATGGGTGCGCACTAGACCACATGATGCTGCTGGGATGATGTTCCACCTGGTTCCACCTTATCCGGAGAAACCCCGTGAGTGTGCAGCTGCTCTCGTAAGGGGTAGACGATGCGTTTTGCCCGCATGATGATACGACACGGAGATATGGATCTCATAAGTCACAATGACAGTCCGGATACCTGTCGACGGTGAACTCACGACGGCCGGCACGATTCTTGGTCAGGCTGAAACCTGTTTTGGAACTGGCGGTAAAACACTTTGGACCCATTGTGCAGCATTGCTCGACCTGTAAGTATTAGCATGTCGTGCTTGTATAGAGACAACGAGTACTACAGATCAACTTGGGGCTCCGATCAGCCACGACTCGTGGCCTCGGGAGCAAATCCTCCCCATTGAGCTCTCTTGAGTCCATAAGCCACCCACTCATCTTTGCCACACGTTTCGTAGGCACAACACGTCAGCGTCTATAGCGACCGTAACATTCCAATGGGTGACATTAACGAACGACTCCTCGTGCAAATCGGTTCTTACAACACCAACCTCCAAACCGGCGCAGGGCTTCCTCAGGATCTCGTCGACTGGCTTGCTCCCACGCTTCAGGTTTCTTCTTTCCTCTCCAAGGAGCAGAGAGCACCAGACATCGTCGCCATTGGCTTCCAAGAACTACTCCCACTCCACCTCGGACGTACGTATCCAGTTTTGCATAGATGTAAGGACGGGCCTGACGATCGTCCCACGACAAACACAGTTGCTGGACGCTCAAAGGCTGTTATAGATGAGAGAGATGTGCATATACGCACTCAGATAGAAGCGCATAGCAAAGAATCGTATTCCCTCATCGCCAAGGCCGTCAACGTCGGTGTCGCATTGCTCGTGTATGCCAAAGATGACGCAATTGCCCGCCGTGTATGCGACGTGCAGACACAATGGACTGGTAGCGGGCCCGCATATATGGGTAATAAGGGTGCCGTAGGCATAAGATTCCGCGTCACTGATCATGGATCGAAAGCCGGCGAGGTCTTCACGTTAGTCTGTTCCTACTTCTTCTTCCCCGGGCTCACCCAGGCTTTCGCAGTTTTGTCTGTGCACATCTCACAGCTCACGAGACATACCTCAAACGTAGGATAGCAGACTATCACCACATTGTCCGGACACTCCTCTTTCCGGCGCCACCTTCTTTCCCTGATGAACCACTCACGACCATGTATGCAACCTCTCACCTCTTTTTCCTGGGTGACCTCAATTTCCGTGTCGTGATACCCCCATCACATCCACTCCGCACGGCATCTCGCGGAGAAGAGGCAGTGTCCATGCTAACAGATAAGAAAACACGAGAAACCCTGAAAGAACTCGACCAACTCATCAATGAGCGTCGTAATGGTCGCGTGTTTATCGGTTTACGAGAAGGCCCATTCTGGACCTTCAAATGCACATACAAATATGTACTCGGCGAAATCGATGAATACAAGTTGGGTTTCTTCCCTTAGCACGTCGCCCATACGTTGAGAATATTCCCCTGTTCAGCACGAAACGAACTCCATCATGGACAGACAGAATTATGTACACGACTTACACAGACTCACCGACTGCGCCGGACAAGTCGGAAATCACCAACATTTTATATACATCAATCCCCTCATATATCACCTCGGATCATGTAAGTCACCCTGCATATCAGCGTCGCTCACGATAATGACACCCCGCCGACAGAAACCGGTCGTCTCCCTCCTTCTCCTTCCGGCTTCACAGACTTCACCCGCAACCCCACCATCAACCCCCACAGAGGCAGTGCCACCCTCGACCACTCCGCGCCTTTGCCTACCTTTGACGTATACCCCAACGCCTGACCCTTTGGCAACTGTCAAGAAGTACACGGGCCGCATGTTGGACCGTATGGTTGGTTATACGTGGTGGCTCCTCATCATCGTCGGTGCAGGTTCCACCGCCGTTGGCATTTTCAATTTCCTTTGTGTCTACGCGAGTTGGAAATGGCTCGGGAAGTGGTGGGGGTTATCGAACGGAAACGGGGCACCAACGATTGTGGACGCTGCGTGAAGCTGTGACCCTGGCTCAAGCGTAAGGGTTAGGTTGGATTGATTAACTCTATTTATCTTTTATTTTCCTTGGTTACTCTTCATTTGCGCATCCGAGCATCATTGCTCGCAAACAGGGGCCACAGACACCACTATCGCAGCGTGTGGCGGGCTGTGTATCCTGTCCCCCTACTTCGGGCACGTGGATGGTATTAGCTCCATATGTATGTGCAACTATGGATACACACAACAGGTCATATCGATCGGTCATCCCGGACCCAGAATCCCTTATATACACTCCCAAGATAGTTCGCACCAAAAACAAGTTGCTCAATACCGCCGTGAGCGACTTAATCTCCGCAGTTCCCTCCTTATCGCCTTTCAACAACTTCGTTCTCCATCACAAGCAAAATCTCAGATCTCAGGGGTCGCCGTGTGTTGGGTTCCTTGTTCGTTCCCGTGTCCAAGTGCAACAGCTAGTTTGGAGGGAAGACACACGAACGAAAGGAAAATGAGTGCGAGCAATGACGTGCACATGGACACGATCATAATTGCTTGTGGGAATCCCGCGACCGTCTTGAGATAGACAAATCCATACAACGCCGGACTAATGATCTGGGATCTGTCACAAGCCAACGACACGAACGCACACGCGACCACATGCGTGGCGGAGGTGACATCGTTAGCCAACGCTCATGCGCACGGACCAACTCTGAAGTCGGCCTGAGAACACGTACCCGAGAGCTTGTATAACGCTGAGTGCGCCAAAGAGTTTGCCAATTTCCCCCTTGTTTTGAGAACGACGATCCGTGTAGATATGTAGCGCGAGTGCCTGCATGGCGGGAGGGAACCCTACAGCGAACGAACCGATTGTATCCGCTAACGCGTAGAGCGTTCCTGTACTCGCGACCATCAACCCCAGGAAACTTGCGATCTCCAGCCCCGCGGAGGCGCGCGCCACTGCGAGATCAAAGGCAGGAGAACCAGAAGCAGGCAAACGTTGTCCTGAAGCATTGGTTTGAGGGAGTGAGCTAGCGCCGCGAGATGCAGAAATACCAACAGCATCCCGAAGAGGTTCGTGAGGCGTGGAGGGCAGTTGGACAGGGGTTGCTTTGAAATATTTGATGATAACTGTGTGGGGCTTGAGCAGAGTGGTCCACGGCGGCGAGAATGTAATTCTTACGGGGCAGAACGACCGCCAAAAAGCAGGCGCGGGTTGCACCCAAAAAAGAGACATAGTAGCTTGTCTGGTTTATATCGTCATTAGACGAACGAACCCGCTGAGTAGGATACTAGAGACCCACAATTTCTGGCGTCCAGTTGAACTGCGCAGCACCATATTGAAGTTTGTAAGGGTAGGAACCCTGTGTTAGTGATGATGAGCAATTGAGTTTCAAAGCTAACATAATGGCAGCATTTACCGTGACGCTCGCGAGAAGTCCGAAAGCGATAGCAATCAGGAATAAACTCCAATCTCTTGTTCTTTGCTTGGGTGGATTTGCATCCAAAGATTGTTCAGGTAGTAAGACGGCGACTGGACGAAGGAACTTGGTAATACTCTCCAAGACATTGAGAACACGACCACTGGGCTGGTTCGCCTTTTCCTGTCCCCGCCGTAGACGTGCCCCCCGTGCCCTCGCGTGAGTAAGTGATTCCGGCAAGACAAGGAGAACGAAAATAGCATATAGGCCGTCTAAAACGCAGGCGAGATAGAAAACAGACAGTATAGTCCCCGTTGAGCGTATGAGGAGGCCACCAAGAGCAGGTCCAACAGCTACACCCACAAACATGAGACCAAGTGAAAGTGAGAAATATCGCGATCTGTCCAATCAAAAGTTTCAAAAAACACGGCCCAACTTACGTCGAACACGACTAACCTTGTCGACGGGTCAGTCGTATCTGCTAGGTACACCTGGGTAATTGCCATTTTACTTGATGTACCTATGCGTGGAAATAAATGTGACACTCGGTGGACTTAGCCCTCGAATGTATGAAAAACACTCACCTCCACACAAGCCTTCGATCAAGAAACCAACCCAAGGGAACCAATATCCGCCTGGCAATACATCCACAAACCATGCGGTGATGATGTGAGTAAATTCAGCCACGAAGAAACCGAGTACGGAAACAAAGAGGACAATCCGTCGTCCATAACGATCAGATAGCTGGGTGTACATCTTAAATCGAATGATCTATCAAGTTTTCGTACATACTTACGGATCCCCACCAACCAGTTGTGAGGCAACTGACTATTCCCACGGAAGTGGTGAAAACTAGGAGCAAGTTCAGACAAATGAAAGATAGGGGATTTGATGCAAACCTGCGTTGAGCCTTGCAACGACTGCTTGCACGACTGGATCTGAGGCACACTTTTGTTGGGAATCAAGTCCATTTTGGATATAGTCCGACGATGAGGTGTATGTGGACCTTGGAAGATCATATTTGGGCCTATGAACACGGCACGCGAGAGCAGTGTACATGGCTAGTTTGGGGGCAAGTAGAGCAGCGAATCCGATGGAACTGAAGAATGTGCCGAAGATGAGCCTTGTAACAAAATGCGTCAAGTGAAGACCACACAAATATACGCCATGACCGACCAGTAAGGGGAGGGCCGCCTCCACCAGGGAAGTCTCTTCCACGATGCGACTTGACGAGCGTGATCTTTGTCTTCCTGCTCTTCGGATAGAGGCGAGTGGATCTGCTCCGAACCAAGGAGAGGGGACTGTTCGTGATTGAGTTCGGGGTCATCTGGATGGACAGTGTCCTCTGCGTGCCCTCGAGTCGCCGAGGCATCCATGGTCGGCAACAAAACGCGTGTGAGTTGGGCTGCATGGTACGATAAATTTAAAAACTCGATTCCGACGACAATATTGTATCTTGACTTGCCATGCGAGACATGTTCGCGTAAGCAATGTGAATCCTTCTATCTGGTTGGTGGCGGATCTTTTATATATGGCCTCGTGTGGAGCACTGTCCACGGATCAATTGGTGAAGTAAAAAGACTAAACCAGAAAGGAACCGCAAGATCATTGTGATAGCGACCGTCCAGTGCGTACTGCTTTGCGTAGAACAGCCGCTATCAACGACAATATTTGTTAGCTACTCCTTTCTCCGCTCAATATATGATCATCCGAGAGAGGTCGTGTTTCGTTTTGATTTCAACCGTCCCAAAGGCGATAGTGTTCGTGAGATGAACACGACCCGAACGCAACCGATGACTTTGAGAACAGGGCGGCAGTTCGAAAGCGATGTATGGGAGCTTCATCTGCTGCGAACCAAGATTCAGGAAGCTCATCGAGACGGTCATATAGCCTCAGAGCAACGCCCAGGTCGAATGACGAGGTGTGTGACGCAGTTATAATTTCGAGTAAGTCGTGGTCCAAGACCTCTCGTTGCACTAGTTACACACCTCCATCCAACCCCCGCTGCAAGTGTCGGGTGCTTAAAGTGCAACACGGCTTTATCATCGTCTTCAGTCTTGCTTACGGCAACCTATGTTTCAAATGTTCTTCTCGTTGCAACTTGTACATGAGTGGGAGATCGATCGAAGTGACACACTGGCATGTGTATGACCAGCTGAAGTACAGGGGTTCGAATGCACCTGCCTGCACTGTTTTGTTGTAGAGGTGGCCAATGGCCGTATTGATAAGCATAGCGTGGTGAATGTTTTCCGTGGAATAATTATCGTCGATCAGTGGGTTGATGTGCCGTTCACTGTCGAGCAGTGTAAACAAGTCATCTTTGGTATCAGGGTACGGCTCTTGAACGTCCGTTGTCTATCTTCAAGAAGCGTATCAACTGCATCGTAGTCTCCTGCCTTGTGTAGCGCTGCGTGCTTCATTTCGTAGGCCCATGGCGACGACGGATCAAGGGTGATTACCTGATGATGATGCATGAACAAGATTGACCTGCAGAAGAGAAAAATGATATACTGATTTTGCATCGTTTAGAGCCGGTTGATTGCCAAAAATGCCTTGCATCGCTCGATAAGAATTCTCATGGGGAAGACGGACAAGGCGGTTGTATGGCATAGTGGGAGCTGGCATTGTGGGTATCCACTGTTGTCGAATTTCTTGAAGGAACGCTGACTGAAATCTGACAATGTCACGTAAGGGGGGCCACCACGAAATGCGCGACCACTCACCAAGAGTCCATTCCAGCTGCTCATCACTTAGGTTTGTCTCCTCTTCCAATTCATTCATCATTTGGTGGAAACACTTGACCGCATCCTTTGCGCAACCTGTTGTATGGAGCCTCGCACAGACACTGTGGAACCACATCTTTTTCCAATCCGATATCTGTCAGACAGTGAGGACCATCGTTGCAATGATACCGTTAGGAAGCCTATTAGTGAGGCTATCGAGAGGGGCTGACTCATGTGGTATCATCCTTGGAATCTTGCACCCTCAAATGATTGTATTGGACGCTTGTAATTGCTGCTTTCCATGTCGCGTGGTGGCACGTTGTGCATGTGCCTGGATAACATAGCACATTGAGTTGAGCTGCAGCGTAGCGATGAGGTCATCCACGCGGGGTATCGCGCCGCGATGCTCCGAGTCTCCGGCCATAGACACGATGCTAGTATAAGGGATCGGAGCAGCTGAGCGCCGCGCGAGTTTGAAAGTTATGTACACACCTCGATCAGAAGGATAGAGGTACCATGAGATGAATGAAAGCGCCCGAATACGATGTCGCACGTTTGATAGGCCTTGTGATGTTGCCCCATGCCAATATGCGCTATAATTTTTTTGCGATGTAACAAATGACGGACGGTTGAATTTTGATGGCCTTAGTGTAATCGACGTCAGCATCAATGTAAGTGAGAGAAGAGCATAAGTACTATTTCAGTGTTGATGAGCGCTGCACCCCACTGTTGCAAACGAGCCTGCACGAGAGCTCGAATAGCAAGTGAGATTGGGAAACCCCTGCGGTCAATCCGCGCCCGCGAGGTGGTCCTGCTTCCATGAATCGAGTGAGCGTCGCCAGGTTCCTGGAAAGTGGTGTGTAGAGGGGAATGAGAAAACGATCGGAACAAGAGAGTTGCTCAGATACGCTACAATCCAATGGAGCACGAAAATACACGGTGACGCGAGAAACCAGTCGTCGGGAGAAAGCGCGTGTGTCCCGTATGTCCTGAGGGTGTTGGATGGGACCGAGCTGGGAATGTCTCGACGTATCCCAAAACGTGACGGTACGGTTTGTAGAGTATGCGATGATCTCGCCATGCTTTGTCAAAGTAATGCACGCGTAGAAGTTGTTATCAGGAACTATCGAATTGCTTGACTGTCCTGCTGCGTACGGCAAAGAGGTGGCTGTTGCCAAACTGGAGTGAACCTGAGTCTCAGTACAGGGTTACTCTCATATTGGATTCAGGAGCAAGCGGCTATCGTTGCCGCCAGAGTCGCGATTCGATCACCCAGTGGCGAGCACTTGGCTACTTTCACCGTAGTGTCGTATCAGTACTTGCCTGCGAGCTACCACGTCCCAAACGACGGCTGCGCAGTTCTGTAACGCAGTAGCGAGTCAAGTCCGAGTCGGATTGATTTGACACTACGAATCCCTCCAGGGGAGAGAGGCGTGAGCGCAAAAGGTTTTCGCATGTTTGTGTGGCCCACACGAACACGCTGTCCAATCGTTCCCCTGAGATCCATTTGGACACATTGAAACATCACTTTGATGGTCAGTATTTGTTTGCCATCCATACGCGAATCGGCACTCCGTCATCCCCGCTGACAATATGCCCCCCAATTGTTGCCACTGCCAGTATACCGCAACCGACGTCTGGGCGAGGTCCTGCTGCAGGGAACGCACTTCGACTATCAGTTCAATGCAGCCCCATTGACAGCTTATTAGTACGCACCAGTACATTCAACTTTGATTCAACTTGTCCCAAGAGTCGGTATAGTATGTCTCAGTATGCTAAATATTCCTGCACCCATAGGGACAGATTTTGAAATCATTATATCGTGGGAGTTACGAGGTCTGTCCATCCATTTATAGTAATATATTGGTTTGGGTAGCGTCTCGATGGTTTCTGACCTGGAATTAGATGAGTAGCCCGTCCGTACGAGTGGAAACAAACCCTCTGGCTGTGGGAACTCATTTGGGGTCCTGGGTTGCCCGTCGGAGGACCTCGCATATCACCGCCACAGAAGCCGCCGGAGCGAAGCCGCGGCAGCCGAATACGTATTGGGTGATGAATGCAGCGCCACACATGCTTACAATCCGACGATCCACTCTTTAAGTACAAATGGTTTTAATTTACCCTCAATTGCTACACCTGTCTTTCTAGAATATGTATATAGGTTCCAGTTGGTGCGGTTGGGCATATAGAAATCGCACCCTTTCCCTTGTCTGCAACCGCCATGTCTGTTTTTAAACTATCTCTCTTACTGTTTTCATCCGCTTCTTTTCACTTAAGCCTCACTCGCACACCATCTCCCGATGCTGAAGATAAAATCATGGTGAAGACCACTCGGGAGCAAGTATGGCGACATGCGGGTGTACCCTCCGATATATTTCTCAAGGTCTCGTCCTTTTCACGTTACGCACGACCAAGATTGTACTTACTCATCCAATCAGGGCACGACATCGCTGGCTACCGCAGCGGAGTCATTGATTATCACTGACTCGCTATGCGGTACGCCGCGTTGGCCCGGTACCATTTCCGCCCTCCTGAACGCACTTGGGCCAGTCGAATCAAGTAAACTGACCGTCCCGTTCGTCCTCGGCGCGTCGCTCATCATCGTGAGCGGCCTTATTCGTTTCAAGTCCTTGAGAACGCTCGGACCGTTTTTTACGTTTGAGCAGTGCATCCGTAAAGACCACAAGCTTATCACGAGCGGCCCATACGCCATGGTTCGTCATCCGGGATATGGGGGCTTGCTGATGTGCCTTGTCGGGTGGTGCATCGTGCATGGCAGTCCCGGGTCGTGGCTGCGTACGTCAGGTGTGCTGGGCTTGGGTTGGATCAGGGTATGGGTTGGTTGTTGGTGTTTGCTTACGGTGGCATGCATTGCGACGGTGCTTCGTCGGTCGGCGGAAGAGGATCGATTCTTGTCGAGTCGGTTTGGGAGAGAGTGGGAGACTTGGGCCAGGAGGGTCAAGTACAAGCTCGTGCCGTTCGTTTACTGAAGGACCTGATCGAGTTCGTAGCGCATAAGGAATGATATCCAGGGGATCAGAACTTGGAAATTTTGTCTTCTTCGAGCCTGAGTGACTAACTCCAAAGAGGCACTGGGAAAATTCCGACAGTCATGCAAGCGGCGTCTCAAGATCTCACCTCGTCGGCTAAAGTAGTCACATCGGACTTCGCGGGATCATCCCCCCGTATTCGGACCATGGCGAGGAACGCATCGCCGACGTCGCGTCATGGGAGGAACTGCAATGAGACATGCCATGACTGCCATTGTCAAGACGTCAATCCCTTAATGTTACACGTTGACTGTGCCATTTGAAACGTCTCGATGGTGGCCACCCCTCCCCAAGACTTTTTTAATGAATCATTGCAAGATATGTCCTCACCGCGCTTGCCTAGTTCCTTGTGGGCTCTGTGAGTGACAGTGACCCAGAAGTATCTTCTAATCTCACCTGACATTTGGTAGATTTGTACTTGGCTTGCCTACGAAAAGTTCTTTGGTACGTCCTTCAGATTAGATGCTCACCGCCGTTTGCGAATCCTGAAGTTCTTCATCCAGCAGTGTGTGTAGGACTGTGTCATTCTAGTCTGCCCTCAGCGTCCTTCCAAGGAATAAAGGACCTAAGAACCACCTCATGCACTTGGGACGAGATGCTGGCCGTCGGTCCGACCTGTTGTCAACACATTTACCATGGAAACTCTCGATGGGTATTGGGCTATAATCAAAGTCTGCAAATGTGGGTCGACAGGGAAATCCCAGTTGTTGTGCAGGAATCGCAGCATAGGGTCACGTCTTCAAGTAAACTCAAGCCAGGGATTGAAGTAAGGCTTCGAGTTCGAAAACGGAGGTACCCGTTTCAGATTTAGATATAATCCCCGCAAACGCACAGCTGCCTCCTACAGACAAGTTATACAGGTCACCGAGACGCACTCGGGTGGCGCTGCTTGCGTGTCTGCACTTGATATGATGGCCGACAGGGCGGTTTAGGGAACAGGTACACAGGTACACACTGGCAGAGTGCGTAGAAACGTTCATGATAACGTGGCGACTCACTCTCCTACTCCAGTGGTAGCTTGGTGGGGTCTTCCTCGCTCTGTTCTGTGTTCTCATAGCGGTGTCAATCGGAGGATTTACCTGTTTTGCGATGTCATCGCATTTTTTATCGAGTATGATCACGAATGTTTTCGCCCGGTGTATCGAATAGTGACGGGATCGTAGCTGAGATTACATTTTGACGAAATTCAGATTGCTTACGCGATCATCCTTCTCTCCCTATCGCTCGCTCTCTACAATGGTGAGCTCGATATACACAAACGCAGGACTACACCTAAGACAGGGGCCAAACTTGAAGTCACACACAGTTGATATACCTCAAGCCCTGAAGGATTCGCTCCGCAAATTTCGTTTCGCAAGGCGGAGCCAAGGGAGTGCTGCGCTCATCGTCAAGATCAACAAGAAGGAACTTGTCATGGAAGAGCAAGAGCAGTTCGACAACATCTCCATCGAGGAGCTTGCGGAAGGTACCTTGAACGAATCGATCACGGGTTTGGGTTCATCGATTATCTTCGACAGAGCTCCCTGAGAACTCGCCAAGATACGTCGTGCTCTCCTACGAGCTCAAGCACCGCGATGGAAGAACCTCGTTCCCATTGGTCCTCGTAAACTGGGCACCTTCTTCATCCGAGACTACACTCATGACTCTGCACGCGAGTGCATTTCTTGACTTCCAAAATGTCGTGCGTACAGTGTTCAGGATACTAATCTCGTTCAATCACGACGATGACGCTTCTTTCCAGGCGGATATATCTAAGGTCATTGATATCCACGATGGACCGGAAGGTTTTACAAAGGACGTTATTGATGCAAAGCTCCTCTAATCCTGACCGATCTCGTATTACATAAACAAATGGTCTTGGATTTCACTCGCATGCTAGCCAGCCCCCGTTGCGTCAATGATCCTATTATCCATTGATATCCAGCGTTATGGGCCGTCCAGCCATATATATGTTAGCATGGTTGAACGCTGGTTAGGTTGCGGCAGCCAACGACCTGATTAATATTCATTCGATCGTGCGGAGCGCAGATACTCGTTCCCAAGAAACGCAGGTTGGTAAATCTTTGACGTGGTATCTGGGTCTTGCTCCTCCGGACAACCTTCCGACGTACTGCTAAACTATACCCGGGAGTCTGTGCGGAGTCATTGAGCAGATGCGCACTGCCGTCAACTTTCGCCGCACCTGTCACAAAGTTATGTCACCAGTGCTAAACCCATCCGAGAGTCATCATCAACACCGCCCTCCGTTATCTGCTGGTCTGCGTAGTGCTGCAATGTAGATGACTTGAACCGATACAAGACCAATAAGACAGGACGTGAGGCCATAGTGGATGATTTATCCTGGTATGACGGCCTCAGCTATAAATACCCTTGCACCTGAAAACTTGGTGCCCGCACTGTGACGAGTTTCGGGTCCTGTCCAAAATGCTATTTGGCCAAAAAGCTTGTCTTGAAAATGAAAATTCGCAATGTTTAGCTGGATCACCATATTTTTGTGTTTTCGAGTTGCAGGTCATCAGTGTATGAAATACTCCGTTGCTGGGGGTTGGCAATCATCACCCTCGGTAGGATTTGAAACGAAGGTTGCAGTCACGGATATACATCTATATATCTGGCTGAGAATTTGATCACAGCCCGTGAAGGAGCGGACGGAGATGTCGCAAGTCGACGTGAGGGTAGGTCGTCTACCTCATTTATGGACCTCGTGTAGCAGCTGGGGTGCTTCTGCAGCTCTGAAGGAGGGGGAAGCAACATTAGCCACCTATCCGTTTGAATATGTCCTACCTCAGCCGTTGAGATTGAGCACCTTTGTGTAGCGAGCACACTGCGAATGCGAATTGCAATGATGATATATAATGAAGCGTGACGATTAGACACATGCTCTACTCCCTAGGAACGAAAGGACTGGTAACACGCTTGGATGGTGCCTCAATGATTGCCGGAAATTTCCTTGCCATTTCCTTGGTGCCGGCTGGGAATGGAAGATCATCCACGCCTTTTGGTAACACCTTTTCATACTCTCCGTTGGCCTGATGAGCTTTCGCCACGCTAAGCAACTTCTTCTTGGCGTCCCGAATAAGGACCTGGGCATCATCAATACCAGGAACGGCGCCCTTGAGGAAGATCAAATCGAGTTGGCTGTCCACTCGGATTACGGTGAGGTTCTGAACAGTGATGCGTTCACCCCCGAGCCGACCTGCCATCTTTTTACCAGGCCAGACACGACCAGGATCCTTATAAAACATTAAACAATGCCATAATTGGTGATGGGCTGGGGACATCACCGACCTGATGCGCGCCAGTGGCTCCGGCAGAACGATGTGATATAGACACGCCGTGACTCGCCCGCAATCCTTTAAAGTTCCAGCGCTTCATGGTACCTTGGAAGCCTTTGCCAATACTGATAAACCGCGTCAGCGAAACTGCAGGTTACGTGTCGAAATTGAGCCGTACGAGTTTGCGATAACATCCACGTATTGCCCAGGGACGAAGTGAACGGCCGATAGTGTGGTACCTTGTGGGGGTTGAGTTTATTGTATCAAACTGGGATGTGAGGACTTACCGACGGGAACATGTGCGTCTGGCGTTACAGGAAATTCCTTGACGATGTACTTGGGAAGTACCTTGGCTTTTCGGAAATGACCCTTCATCTGGTGCGTGGTCGTTCTGCTTGGGCGGTCAGACGCGCCTAGTTGAACAGCATGGTACTCGGTCTGATCTGGTCGCTTGTACGCGATGTTGGCCGTCACTTGGCAATTCTCGAGCTACAGTATACTTTAAATTAGCGACGAGCACGCAATGAATCTCGACACTTACCTGGAGAACCGTCACAGGAACACGCACACCATTGTTGTCCCACATGGCAGTCATCCCTCGCTTTCTCGCTATGAGTCCCGTACGAATCGAGTCTGCCGACCATTTGGGAGTAGTCGTGGAGCTCGACGCATCGGAATTTGTGGCTTGCGCAAGTCTGGTAACCGTGTTATGAAGCTGCCTGCATTGTCGCAGAACTTGGTGTGGATTTTGCGAGAACGTCCAGGGTCTGAGCATCGTGCACGGTTGAGTACAAGTTTTGCAACCCGTATTTACCAGTTTCCTTTTCCATCGACCTACAACCTTTTCTGGTATTTCCACTATTTGAGCCTACAACCTACAATTTCTTGCCTCCCAACCCCCTTGAATACTCAGATGGAATGGAACATTGGCCTGGACATGAAAAACACGAAAGAACACAGACCACAGGCAAGTCGAGAGATAAAGGCAAGCACAAAGAACACCGTGTAGAGTCGGACTTCTGGCAATGGCCTCACTTGGAGCATGGGTCCATTGGGAGAACTACTTTGGTCCCCAAGAACGGGAGAGTGCAATGGAGCAGTCTTGTTGATACATTACACGGTATGTGAATCTCATGTGGAGTTACGAGGTGCTGATTTGTATTCCAGACACGAGATGGGTGCCCTTGGGCAGCCCAGCAAAGGTTTTTCCCGAAACACGTTCCCCTCAGGCCAACATCCACGAATATTATTCCCGCCAACGGGCGGAGAATGGAGTGAGGGTACACCTTTTCTTTTATTAATGCCTCGCTGATACGGCATGATTTAGATACAGTACCTCCGCACCTACTTTCCGGATACTGACTTCCCCGGCGAGTTGGTAAGGGATACACTGAAAGCGGACGCTGCAGAAATGCTTCTCTTGAAAGCCTTTGACCCTTTCCTCGGAAATCTGCTCGATGTTATACCTTGCCATCATACACAAAACGAATCTACCGTTGCGTTCCCGATGGGTGAACTTGGCAGGGAACTTAGTGAGAATAACTTTATTCTTCGTGTCGGATTATATTCTCATGTTTCTTTCAGACATCTCTCGTTTCAGTTCAGACGGGTCGGGAAGTATGGTGTTAAACCCCGCAGGTTCACCATCTTGTGTGTTCGAGACGCCGATTTTGCAGATCTCATCTGCGTTTCGACCATCCGAGTGGATTGCCACACCCTTCAGCTCCTTGCTGATCCGTACATACACTTCATCTTCTCTCCTCCGCCTAGAACGCTCAAAGGTCACAAGAGAAGTCGACATTACGAGGTCTGAGACTGGAGACATTCCAATCGTGGATTCCAGAATCTTGGCTTCTGGTTCCGACATTGTCTTGGTTAATCGAAGTGGAAACGTGTATAAGTGCAACACGTATCACGGCGACAAGGCGACGTATGTTATGGCTGCCACTTCTATTGCGATGTCTAACCGCCTGTTTTGACCAGGCAGTGGGTTGGAGCCCACGAAGGTAACAATGTCGATCACTTTTTCCAGCTCGGCATTACCGCACGGAATGACGAATGTTTTCTTGCGTCCTGGAAAGCTGTTAAACATATTGACTTTAGGGTACGCATGCATTTTCTTTGGTGATGAACCTCCCTCATCGCAACCTCATAGTCGGCAGGCGCGGTCGCGGACGTATTCTCCCTCGATCACCCGAGTGCAATTGTGACATCTTTTGAGAGCCCGGTGCAGGACTACATCAGTCGAATCACTACTACTTCTGACGTGATATGGCTTGATGATCGTTTCCGCAGACGTCCTTTGTTGAGCTTTAAACATTACCGGAGTTTCGATCGAAATCTCACAGTGCTGACTGCGAACATCAGTTGTGGTATGTCTCTCCCTTACCTCAAACTCAAAGGCGTGCTTATCAGTATTTCTAGCCTCGTTCTCGTTATTGACTTCTCGAAGAAACAGTCTTGCTACCCTGTATGATGTTAGCAGGGGCTCTGATGGTCTCTTGCATTGCAACTCTATCCCATCATGTCTCCCTCACAGTGGACCCATGTCCACACCGTACGATGGTCATGCGCTTGTTGCATTGCCTTCAGGCATGCAGTTGGCATTCTTTCGCCTCTGTCAACGCGGGAGCATCCATCGGCAAGATATACATGTTGCTCAACCTGATAAAGACCAGCCAGGATCTGTTCAAGAGGGTCATGTCACTCATCAATGGGATGAAGATGTTCAGGCACTGGAAAAACAGGTCAATCAGCTGCAGATTGACTTTGGCCCAGCTGGGGAAAGACATTATACCGAAGTGAACCTTCGTGGCGCTTACGAAAGTTTGTCGTTCCGCCCCACACCAATATCCGTTCTCACGATCAATACAGACATATTTGCAATTGCAGACGATACCGAAGAGAACCTGGATCGGAGCACATTTAAAGACATGCTGGCTCGATTACCCGATGTTTGGCAGGACACCGACGAACTTGCTGACAACATGCTGACAACGTGAGACACCTGTCTTGTTCCACATCCCAGTGTTGAGATATTTTCGAAAGGTTGGATGTCATATCTGCTATTGGGGGCGGGAATAAGCACACCTTACCCACTGGCTTCCTCGCTGGCACGAACATCCACTCGAAACAAGTTTTTGACGCTTTAATGCGTGGTCAGATCGCCACCCAGAAGCTCGCTGGTCTTGCACCGTGGCATTACAGCATCCAGGACACGTCTATTCCCGCTCTCAATTACCATTCTGCTAACTGCAGTGCTTTGAATGAGTATCTGAAGGGGTCGGACTTCGTGTCAGGAGTTGAAAAACATGATCCTCCTGTACAGCGCGAGACGGAAGCTCGGGAGCAGTTGGTTCTTGACCTTTTTCTGTCAAATGGCGTGTATTCTGCCAGGCAAATATCAAATCTCCACTCTTTTACCGCAGCTGAGGCAACAATACATCCAAAGGAGATGTCCTATAGCGAGGAACCTCCTGAAATCAAGTTTGGGTACTTCCGCCCAGTTCGCAAGTCAGGTGCAGACCACTATGCGAACAAGAATCAAGGTGGAGATCAGGACCCAGGAGTTTCAAGTCCACTTGGAGTGCGACTTTTGCTTGCCGAGTGGGAATTGGGGGCGGATCCGGAAGACTACACGTACCGGGACCCGTATGGCCTCGCGGATATAGACGAACGGCCTATCCCACAGTACAGGAGGCCACCCACTGCACCCTCAATGTCACAAAAGAAGCAGATGCCAGCGCAGCAACCTCCTGTCGTTGCTGCAGCCACGCAACCCCCGATAGTCCAAATTGTCGAACGCGCGCCTATTACAGTCCAAAGCCAGGCCGTACAGCGAACACACTCACAGCAATTCGAACTTGGCTTGGACACGTTTTCGCAGGAACCGATGATGAGCACACAGGTGCTTCCCGGTCCCTTTGGTGGTCGACCAGCTGCTGGAAAGAAACCAGCCAAGAAACGAATAGGAGGGTTCTGATGGTCGTAATCCATTAGCATACTAGTCATTTGATTGGCACACGTTTGTGAGCTCGAGGGAACGTGAATATTGGCGTGGTGTGAATTTGAGAGTGAGAGCCGGATTTGGCAACTTGGTTTCAGCATCATTCCAGCCCGAGTCGAAGCGGGTTAAATACTGAGGCCGGTGAGCGGAGTACCCTATTTTTGCTAGTGTGCTTCTTCCTTCCGAGTCTCAGAGCTCATAAGACTCGCAAACGAAACCATCTGGCATAGTTGACGCGCAAAGCGCACAAGACTGGGCTCTGCAGTTGGTCCAGCCTTGATCTGTGCTCCATGGATGGAACTACGTACGTTTTTAGCTTTTCGCATACCCAGATCATGGGATAGACGCTCATGCGTTTGATAGAACGCCTCACAATCCTTGGTTCGATCATGCGGCGTTAAACGATGCTCTGAAACGTATGCTTCGTTGGAGTAACCCTGACCCCCAATTTGAGACCTTCGCGCACAGGAAACAAATCTGTAGTATGTGCGCTCACGGCCAGTTATATATCTACACTTGCAGGGTATCCGGTACGTCCCCTTGCTTGTCCCGGAATCGAGTCTTGCCTTATCGCGATTGTTCCAGTTGGACTCGTTGAAGTCGAGGTTACAGACCACCAAGACACGCGTTTCAGTTCCCAAACTAGCAGGGTTGGTGTATCAGGAGGAGGGCGTGAAAGGGTTCTATCGTGGGTTATGGATTCCTCTTGTCACGATATCATTCGTTCGTGAGTGCTTCCATGCCTGGCAATCCATCTTCTGTCTGAGGGTGTTTTGAAGGTGCCGCTTCATTTACCATTTATAGCGACACGCGAGAATATTGTCGCAATCATCACTATTTCTCTCGGAATAATATATCCGACGCCGCGATTGCTGGCGGTATTAGTGGTGCACTGTCTGGATCGCTAATCTCCTTTGGAAGCGCGCGTACGTTTGCTGTCACCTTCGAGTACTCGGGCTAAATCCCAACTTTGATAGCATTCGAACTTGTCAAAGTAAAAACCCATGACCGTGTAGTGAAACTAGTAACCTAACGCCTATTCTATCAGGTCCGCAGACAACTCGAGTACAGCATTGCCTCGAGCAAAGGAATCCAATTAGCGAAACCGCCAGGTACCCTGGAAGCAGTTCGCGACATATTTAGGACGAACGGCTTGCCCGGCCTCTACATTGGTTTTCGTTTACACTTTGGTTCGTGCTCTCACTCGTGCTCATCGTTCCACTGAGCACACATGTCCCCTATTGTTGTACAGTACGCGACACGGCCGGTACAGCGTTATATTTTTTTGAGTACGATGCCTTGCGTCATCTCCTAGGCCGACAGCGTTCAGGGGAGCAAGGTCCAACACCTCCCTGGTTACCGATACCCGTTTCTCTCATCCCCTTTGTTTGTGGTTCGTTTGCCGGTGTCACTTCGTGGGCACTGATTTACCCGCTCGACGTGTGAGTTCGATCTGGACCCGGTCGATCATGTAAACTGAATGACATATCTCTCCAGGGTCAAGACCAAGATTCAACAACGTGCCCTGTCCGGCATACCGCCGAGAGGCGTATGGGAAACTCTTCGTCGGCTTGTGCGGGGTAGGCTAGAACCCGTTGTCATGTCGCATGCTTTGCTTATTGGTATCTCAAGGTCCCGATCCAAAAGACCCTAAACCGGTGCTCGCTGGAATAGCACGGATTTATCAAGGTCTCGGTGTGAGCGCGGTGCGAAGCATCACCACACACGGACTCTTGTGGACTTTTTTCGATATCATATCGCATTATATCGACCACTTACCCTGACCCCACGTCCATCCGAGACCTCGACTTACATCACTACCTGGCTGACCATCATTACTTATTGGCTGGACGGCCAGCAACAGACCGTCCAAGTCGCCGGTTCCCCGCAACTCATAAATTAGACCCACATTTCAAGTGTATCATAGCACCATGTCCCCAAGTGCCTAAATCTATAACGCAAGACAAAAACACTATCACATTAACATGTACATTGGAAACACTATTCACACCTGTGCATGGTAAGCACGAGATTGACTGTTCCCCCCGGGTTGGGTATGATACAGCGTAACCTGGGCTCTGTTGTGCCACTCCACCACCAGTGCATTGATCGCAGAGACCTTGGCTATCGTATTGGTAGTGTTACGAGACAGCAGTAAGGCGGAACGCACCAGCTGACAGATAGGGTCGACATGAGATCGACCCTCAGTGAGCGGGAAAAGCTGGGCGAGAAGACGGTGGACAAAATGCCACCCAGCTGGTTCCAGGGCAAAGTTGGGACCGAGCTCGTGCAACAAGGCATATACGACAGCCACGGCGTCCTGCCAGGGCGACATCCTAGCAATATACCCTAGACCATCGAGTATAGTACCGTATCGAAGTTGGCCGCCGCGGAACAAGTAGCTGGTCATCGCGACGGCGGTCATCATGCGCATAAACAGGTTTTTGCGCGGTGTGGGCAACGCACCGCAACTCACGACGGCGACGTACTAGGAAAACGCGTGAGCAAGGCGCGGTGGCCGGAATGCGTCAGGAGCGTACCCAGCGCCACATCAGCTTCAGCTTCGCGAAACAAAGGTAATTGAGTTGATCGAAAAAGTCCGTTTGAGCAAGCACCGACGTTCGTCTGAGGTGGTCCCCGATCCTCGAGATCAAGATGACGATTTCGGACGCGTAGACGCGTACGTTTTTGTATCGAAATTGGAGGCGCATCCAGTGTGTGCATATCGTGAGTGCGAGGACGCGAATCTTGGCTTGAGTCGGGGTTGCGATGAGGTGGACTGTCCATGCCACTAGCCTGTCGTCGATGGGGCGTTGCGACAAGACGGAATCGGTGAAGACGTAGGTGAAGTGATCATCGAGGTCCTTTTGCCAGCGGGTTGTCATCGCCAGTTGCGCGTCATGGGGGGCAGAGTGGCATGTACGAGTTGGCATCGGAGGATCGCCTACGAGTTGACCAATCGGTCCAGGTCCATGATACGACTGGGACGGTGAAGTATCGTGGTTCGTTGAGGCCAGCGTGTTCGATGAGGCTCGCAACTGGGAGATGGAGTCGAACCGAGTGGACATTGTTGTAGAGAGCAGCGGGATGGGACATGGCACACTGACGGATTTTTATAGCTGAAGAGAGTCAAAGCTAACTGAGTGGATGGATGTGGAGATGGACGAAGGGAATCGCTCTTGTGATAATCCTTAAAAATGCGAGATTATTGTCGCCGGGGTAGCTCAGCTGGGAGAGCAACAGACTGAAGTTCTTACGGTTTCTGGAGGTCCCGTGTTCAATCCACGGTCCTGGCATTTCATTTTGCATTTCATTTTTTTCAGGCCACTTCCATACAATCACTCTTTCATTCCACAATAAGTTGCACAGGTAATAATTGAGAGGTTGACTACTTATGGCCAACGAGGACTGATCACGCAATTGTATACTTTCCATAATCCTTCTCTGGGTCATATATCTAGCGTTGTCATGTCCATCAGACGACAGAAGCGGGCGAGTCGTTGGATACTCACCTCCCACCGTGATGCAGGGAAGATGTGTTTATTCCTCTGGTACCAACTTCGTTCCACAACTTTCCCAGCGTGCGATTCGTCCTTCTCCTTCGTTGCGTCGGCAAGAAGGCGGACGTCGTCATGGACATCAAAGTTGAAGAGGGGTCCTGACTTCCCCCGGGCTTTATTGACAATGAAGTCATAGAAAGTATAATGCTATATAGATGTCAATGTCATGGCAACTGGCACGAAGGAGCCACCTACTGCTGGTATTATCAAATCCTCCTTAATGCGGAGAATGGATCAAGAGATGCCTTGGTAGTGGGATGGGAGAAGCCGTACCTTGATATACATCAAGTTGTCGGCGCTGACTCCTCTGAGCTCGGGGAACTGCTGTCGACATTTTTCCAAGAAGAAGCCAATAGTATCCCCTTTCTTACACTTGAAAAAGCTTGAGAAGGGCTAGTCAGACGGTTGATCCAAAGGACGTACGATTACGGATTTCCTGTGTCCGCTACCGTCCCAATATGAGTAAGTGACTTCGATCTCTTCTCCTTTGAGCTCCTCCTGCTTTCGAAGCCACTCTTGGCGTAGTCGCTCCCTTTCTCTTCTTTCTTCTTCTTCCCGTTCGCGGTCAGGAAGAAAAGACGTATCGACGTTTGGGTTTTTGCCAAACTTGGCGCGTTTCACGACAGGTTCACTGCTCTCCGCATCCGGAGTTTGGCGAGAGGACACTTCCCCGTCGCCCTCTTCGTCGTCCATGGCGAAAGATAGCGTCGATTTTGCCTTTTTGCGTTTTTTTACCTTCTTTGTTTCATCTCTAAACAAATGCTCCACGTGCTATCAGCCACCCTTTCTTGCACGTTGAACCGCGCAATGGAACCGACAGAACATTGACTTACTTGAGCTCATTCGTACGCGCTGCTTCGCGCGCCTTTGCCTCCTCCAGCGCCTTTCGCCTCTGCTGGAAGTCCTCGAGGTGAACGAGACCGATGGTGCTATACTTGAGGGTGTCTTCCATAGAGTCATTTTGCCCGACAAACTTGTTTGCGGAAGGACGGGACTTTTCGGTTTCATTGATGAGGTTTTGTTTTTGTCGCTCGTACTCTTCGCGATTCTGAAGACGCTGTTTGACGAGATCATCCTGACGACGTCCTTCCGCCTTGCTGGTAGACATTGTCGGTTGTTCCGCTTGTGTGAATACCAAGGGATGTGTGAGTCCAAAGCAAAAGTGCAATGCGGAGTATCAAATTGCTGTCTTTCCTTGAGAAGATGGTCCACGTCCTCGGAGTACTGCTGCCCGACTTGCATTATGCTAGGGTACGTGTCGCGCGGCCCTATTGTATTCATGTCGCTGACATCCCCACCAGCAAGCGTTGACGACATTCTACGGCGTCGGGACCAAGACAGCCCACCGACTCTGCGCACGGCTACAAATTCACGACCGCCAAAAAATACGGGACCTCACACCGACCCAGGTCACCGAACTCGCCTCTTTTCTCGCCTCCCCTTCCACGGCACCTCCACTCCGTCGTATGCCTCTTGCCTCGTTCAAGTACAAACCTCCGCCTGTCTCGACGCCCATAGAAGACATTCGGCGAAAAGCACTTGAGGACTCGGTGTCTGGTCCCCCAGATCCGCTGAAGAGCTTAAAGATCGAATCGGAGGCGAGACGCGTCGTGAAGGAGAACATTGCGCACTTGAGGATGATTGGCAGTTATGTAGGGAAGAGGCATGCAATGGGTCTGCCCGTCAGAGGACAGAATACGCAATCAAATGCCAAGACGGCAAAGAAGCTCAACAGGGTCAGCCGGTTTGGCTGAACGGTTGTTTTACAGTACTATATCCACATCATCAATCTCATTAATTCAACACGCATAGAGTTGCAAACGTGCGGGATTGACAACGAATCCATTAGGACCCATTCGTCCACATCTAGGAATACAAGTGAGTCTAATCGTCGCCTACAGGTACTTCCTCCTCCAGATATTTCAATAACGTGACGCGCATTTCCGTGCTCTCGTCTCCTCGTAGTATGTCTGACAGAAACTCTGCCTGCACCTGCATTTGTACCTACGAAATGGTAAGGTGCACGACGCGTTCGTGAGGAAGGGACATTGCTACGCACCATCTCCAGAGCGCCTCTGATGACACCACAGAGCACGTTGCTAAACCATAGACCGCCATCAAGAGCATCTTCTGGCAGTTCAACAAACTCTGCCAGAGGGTTCTCTTCTAGGGTGAGCACGAACGATGAACCAGCGACATTGCCCTGTTGCTGGGTGCTATTTGGTCTTGACGGTAGTGCAGTATGTGTGACCGTCGGTGTGATGTTCAGGAATGATTTGAAACCGACCTTGAGACGAGCATGAACATAGGATCCTTGGATGAGGACGCGGATACACACTTTGGCCACGACTTCGCCGACTTCCCTGAAATCGGCGCACCGGCCGAGCGAACTCCTCGCCAGAAAATCCTCGATCAGTCGTATCCCAATATTGTACCCCATCTTCTCGAGTTGTTTATTGACCTCGGCATAGTCCTCGTAGTCTTGGATCAATTGTACGACGAGCGCGCCATATGTCAGTGCGAATAATTCGGCATTCTGTCGTGTGGGTTAGTTGAGGGTATCAATTAATGGCTCTGGCTTACGGTTTTCTCAGTACGACCCTTCCAAATGTCTTCGCCGATGGCCTTGTATTGTTTGCTCGTCGTCGCCATCAAGGATGCAGATATAGATCACGTGCTAGATTTTTCATTGCAATGTGTATGCCTCATTTCATCTACTCGTTACGATCATGTCAAGACCAGAACTCCAAGCACCGCCAGAAATCGTACGTTGCCCTCTCACACAGCTATTTACCTCCTTGACCATTCACCGCCAGTACTACGGCGATGCCGAGGCCAAAAAATACACCACAAAGTAAGTCCTCCGTTCCACCGCGACAGATACCCTCGACGCGGCATCAAGCACCCGCAATCAGCAGATCCAAGCGGACATGACCTACCGAGCGCTAGAGCTGCTTAATCTCCCCCCAGATGAACCCGCATTCCTTCTCGACATTGGATGTGGGTCTGGGTTATCGGGGGAAATACTCGACGAGGAAGGGTATGTCTGGGCAGGCGTTGATATCGCCCCGAGCATGCTCGGTAAGTCCATCCACCGCTACACACGCCCGTGGAAATGCGACTCCCGACTCTCAGAGGTAGCACTGGAAAGAGAGGTGACAGGCGATCTCTTCCTACAAGACATCGGTCAGGGGTTTGGTTTCCGCCCAGGAAGCTTTGACGGTGCCATCAGGTAACGCGCATCTCCCTTTTACGAACGTTGAGTAGCCGATTCCATCACTGCAGTATATCCGTGCTTCAGTGGTTGTTGAACGCCGAGACGTCCCATCCGACGTCGTCGCCCCCGCACCGCCTGCATCGGTTCTTCACGACGCTCTACTCTGCGCTTCGGAATCCCTCGCGCGCTGTGCTCCAATTCTACCCGTCCTCGGACGATCAGGTACAGCTCATCACGTCAATAGCGCAAAAAGCTGGTTTCGGCGGTGGTATCGTCGTCGATTATCCGAATTCCAAAAAGGCGAAAAAGGTGTTCTTGTGTTTGTTCGTCGGTGGTGGGGGAGGCGGACAGCAACAGCAGTTGCCAAAGGGTCTAGAGACGGAGGACGAGCAGGTACCGTTTGAAAGGAGAAGAGAGAAGGAAAGGAAGCGTGATCGAAGCGGGAAGCGGAAGTCCGTCAAGGACAGAGATTGGATATTGAAAAAAAAAGAGGTGAGCCCTTTGGTCCTCGCCGCTGCCTCGCACTGAAATCCCTGTCCCACAGTTATACCGTCAAAGGGGGAAGGAAGGCGTTCCCCGAGACTCAAAATATACTGGACGGAAGCGCAAGGCTGTCTTTTGATATTATGGTCCATTTTTCTGTCCAGATCGACAATACATCTGGACATCTGGATACTATATACCACCCGTTTGTCATGTCCGTTTATTGACAAAGAGCTCACGGCAACCTTCCACGGCTTCCTCGGCACCGTTTCGGATGAATAGACCCTGAAGAGAAGCCATACTTATCCGGCGTCCGTGGCCCAACTCCGTTGCTGTAAGTGCCTCCAGCTGCTGACCCAATCGATCGATATTCTTTCTGGATGCCTCGTCGCTTTCGCCGTAAAAACGGGTAAACAGCGTTTTTGCCTGAGTTGGCGAAGCGTCATCAACCAATACATTGAGGTCGACGCGACCGGGTCGGATGAGCGCTGGGTCGAGTTTCTCCAAGTGATTCGTCGTCATAAATATGATTCGTTCCTCTCCCGACGCGACTCCATCGAGTGCATTCAAAAAGCCCGAGAATGTGACCGAGGATTGGTACCTACCGAGGGGTCTACATGTGTCACCTGGGATAGTGAGAAAGACTTACCCGTCGTCGCTCGTTCGTACACGCTTATTGAAAGCAGCATCCACATCTTCGATGAGGATGAAACTACGTTCCGGAGCATTAGAGAGAAGGTGAATCAATTTATCATCGGCGAGGCCACGCTCAGAGAGGTTCAAAAGGCAAATATCATAAGAGAGTGAGCCAGCAAGTGCTTGAATAAAGGACGTCTTTCCGGATCCTGGGGGTCCTTGAAGAAGGTATCCGCGCCGATACGGTATACCTGGGTTCTGGTGTCAATATTGAGGACTCTCCGAGGATGGACGCATACATACCTCGATCAGCATACCACTGTCGTCGTCCCAAGAAGGCGCGAAGGTCGCGTTCAATTGTCTCACTCACACCCGTGTCTAGTACGACACTTTGCAACGGACGTTTCCTCCTGGGTTGACCAAACTGCTTCCACTCGATGCCCCATGCGGTGCGAATGACAAGTTTACCTTCTTGACCTTTGAGTGCAAGATCGCGAGCCTCGGCCAAGAGTTGTGGAAAAAGACGTCTATCCCGTGAAAGCGTTGTCAATGTTACCGTCTCCCATGGAGTACCGGACATGAGTTGCATGGAGCGCGTTTCACGCTCTCGTTTCATCTAAGACAATGGTCAACCCCGCTGATCCAATCCGAAGGGATTCCAACGACAAACCTGTATCCATGCTCCGTGATACCTGAACCAATGAGTTCCGGGCCCCGCTACGAGCCTGAACAACGCCGAGGAGCTCCCGTTGCTCCTTTGTTCAAACGCCGTCTCGACACTCAGTTGGTGACTGCGCAGCCATGTGTGTGCAGCCCGTTTCTGTGACAAAGAGCTCGCATTGTGTGCCATCCAGGCCAAGAACCATTCATATGCATGGTCTTTATTGTTCATCTCCAGGGAAACGAGCATGCGGCGACGGAGCGCAGTCGACCCTAGGACGAGGCCCTGACGAAGCGCTGTTAGCCCCACGCCAACGCCCTGCGAAGGAATTGTATGTGAACGTGAACGGACGCGGTGCACGGGTCAGTTACCATGAGCCCGAAACCTGCTTGGAAATAAGGGCTACACTTTTTTTTTCAGTCGGTGAGCTCGAGCTCCTGCAAGGACCCGAAAGACGCACTTGTCACCGAAAATGCCAGCGAGTAGACTTTGTGTAGTTTCATGGGGGATAGGCGGGATCGCGGACATGGTGGACGAGAAATGAGACGCGCCTGGACCGCCCTTGTTGTGGCTAATTTAGTAGCGCGTCTCATTCAATCGCGTCGCCCTCTTTGCATACTTTTTTTGTGCCACTCATGGTCAAGCAGTCCGCCGTCAGCGATGCATATGCCCTTCTGGGGCTCGAGCAGGTAGGAATCATCGTGCCATGCAAATTTCAGGTTATAGAGATGTTAACATGTCATAGGGGGCGTCGATGGACCAAGTCCGATTGGCGTACAAACAGGTGGGTCTCCGTCATTCGCTTCACCGCGTTTACCGAAGGAAGCACACAGTTGGCCCTCCGTACACACCCAGACAAGAATCAAGGCAACGCAGAGGCTACCGCGCAGTTCCAACAGCTCAGCGAAGCATATACCGTGCTCCAAACACATCACACCCCCTCTGAGCCACTCTCCTATTGTCCATGTGGCTACGCGCACGACAGCGATGATGACTATGACGACGACTATCTCTTCGATGACGAGGACGAGGACGGATTCTACTTTTACGATACAGAGGACGAGGAGGACGAGGAAGAACGTCTAAAGTTCTTCAGGTAGGTCCTTTCTTGGTCCGCTGCGGAACTTACCCCACAATCTCTTATCAGGTATCTCTTCGAAGAGGTTCTCAGGGGCCGCACTGGCCGCGGTTATGGTTATGCTCGTACACGTATGGCTGTCACACTTATCTTGACTAACCGTTGATGTCAACCCACACTCGCAGAGGATCCCCATCGTCGTCGTCCTCGAAGAGCCCCTGAGACGCACGAAGAATACGAGGCTCGCTTAAAGCGTACAAGAGAAGAGAGAGAGCAAGCAGAAGCTCGCAGGGCCCAGCAAACGGCAGAACGCAAGGCGTTCGAAGCTCGGATGCGCGAAAAGGGTGCGCGGAAGCATTCTAACGTCACACGAAGCACTAACCGACTGGATCAGAACGTAAAGAGGCTGAGGAACGGCAGAGAGCCAAAGCCGCTTCCAGGAAAGCGGAAGCGGAAAGTCAGCGCAAAAAGGCCGCCCAGACGGCACAGCTTCAGCAGGAACGTGTTCAAACCTTGAGGTCGGCCACCTTTGCTGCTGCACGCGCTGGAGACGCTGCCAAAGTTAAGAAAGGCGTTTGGGAGGAGGATGTCGATCCTGCCGGCGGAGAAGTCAAGACGGGCTGCGAGAATTACGTCCCAATACAGCCCGAAGACCCATTACAGACGCTCTCGCATATTGCTGCACAGAATGGAGATGCCGACTTGGTCGAATGGCTGGATGCCCACAGTGAGCCCATGCACTTTTAATGACCGCTGGATCACAGCGAGTCGTGACGCTTTCCCTTTAGGTGCTGATCCTGAAGAACGTAATTCGTTTGGACTGTCGGCATTTCAGGTCGCTCTACAGCATGGTCGCGTCCAGATTCTCAAATATTTCTTCGAGTCATATGACCCGAGGCATGAGGATCATAACGCTATCTATAGCCTTTCGCCTCCAAAGTCGCTTCTTTCCATTGCACTGGACTCCGCCGAACCTGAAATCGTGTGGATGATTCTTGACAGGGGCCTTGCGACGACCCAGGACATTGGTAACGTTTGGACGGAGGTGATGTCCCTCGAGGGCAAGCAGGCGTTGCTGAAGAAGATGGGTAACGACAACATGAAGTACACCGAGATCCAAAACCTTTTGATGAGTTACGGGGGCTTTACGCCGCCACCCACTCCCAAAGTACCCACCCAGAAGAGCAGTCCTTTGAAGAACCAGACCCAGGGATCCCCGGTTTCTCGAGGAGGCTTCCATCCAAGAGGACGGGGCACGCATCGATCCAAAACCACACCCCGCACTGCCCAGGCACATTCATTGGACGAGACGCCTGTTCCAACCCAAAACGGTACCGCGGATCCAACCTGTCGACCGCCTGAAAACGGAGGGCGTGGCAAAGCGCGAGGACGTGGCCGAGGTCGCGGTCGAGGCTATAGCCGGGGCCGTGGTCGTGGTCGCGCAAACTAGGTCCAGCATCCAACGTTGACAACAAATGACCCTCCCACCACGTTGCAATTGTATCATGTTTCGTTCATTCTTGTTACCACATCATTTGGTCACCATGCTACATATCTTTTTTTGCCATCGTGTTTGGCACATGCATACCTACCTAATACAGCAGACTGGTCTGTGTCACTATTGCTTGTAATATCTCACATGTCGTTACGCTACGTATGTGACGGACGATCGATGGTGTAATGTCGATGGGGTATCAAAAGACCTGGCTATGCGATCGTTGAACGTGTTGATAAAGTCTATTTCGGAGGTCCAAGTGGGGTGAGTTGCCAATAATGGTCGTGCGTGCTTTGTTTGCTCGTATTTGATTCAGAAGCTCTTGCCACACAATGACAAATACAATCTTCAAACCTTGGAACCCGCCACTCAAAGTCACAACGCACCGTTCATTTCGCCAACATGGGACGTCTCGCTGAAATGCAAAGAAAGCTCTTGGAGGTTTGTTTTTTTGTTGCAACTGTGTATATACGCATACAAACACCTTGGCAGCAAATGATGGGGCCCGAGGCCATGGGCGTGGCCAACGCAAATTTGGTATGGTCAGACGAAAAGGTCTGCCGGAACTTTCTATGTGGGACCTGCCCACATGCATTGTTCACCAACACGGTGGGTACCCAGATTCTAGATTGTTGACACTAGGTGACGACCACCGTGTAGAAAATGGACCTGGGCGCATGTCCGAAATCGCACACGGAGCGGTTAAAGACTGAATTTCTGCAGGCACGTGAAGCGAGTCCGAATGACCCCATTTTCGCACGATTTCAAATGGAATATGAATCAAACATCTTTGCGTTCGTTGATGAATGTGACAGGCGAATTAGGGCTGCGCACCGGAGACTTGAAAAGACGCCTGAAGAGAATGCGAAGACGACCAACTTGATGAGGGAAATTGCAGAGATTGAGTTGGCAATTCAGGGAGGGACGGAGAAGATCGAGACCCTGGGTTGGTCACATTAATGGATGAACAAGGGCGGTATCTGACTGAGTTTTTCACAGGTGAACAAGGCAAGGTGGAAGAGTCGATGCGCGAAATGGCGGCGATAGAGGCACTCAAGAGCGAGAAAGGGGAAAAGGAGGTGCGTGCTGACGAGTCTGAACTGGATGTGGACACTGACGGTTTGTTAGCGAGAGCTTCAGCAACTGACGGACACGTCAGGTGCCTCTGGGCATCAAAAGCTTCGTGTGTGTGATGTCTGCGGTGCGTATTTGTCAGTGCTGGACTCGGATCGACGGCTGGCCGACCACTTTGGAGGCAAGGTAAGCGGAATGAGGGCATGAAATGAAAGAGATGTCACGTGTTTGATAGATGCATCTGGGCTACCATGAGCTGCGCAACATGCTTTCGAAATTTCGGGAAGATCGAGAGAAGCGCAAGATGGCGCCTCCGTCTTTGGGAGGTGCATCAGGAGGGGGTTCGACACGCGGTGGAAGTGACCGTGGAGGGGAACACCGGTCTTCACGTGATGAGCGGGACCGGGAGCGCGAGAGAGGGTACGAACGACACACGTCTTCGCGTTACGAGTGAGTGTTTGTGTTGTGTTTGTTGTGAGAGGAACTGAGGGTGAAATGTGGGCAGGGATCGACGACGAGATCGGGATCGGTCGAGATCCCCTGGCCGTGGCAGACGCTACTGATGCATGCGCTGCAGCATGGAACGGGTGAGGCCCTGCAGAGAGTAGACACTTTGACATTGGCTCGAGAGATTACATAATATATATGAAATGACCGAAAGAGGAAAGATAATTTTGAATTATTGCAATTGATGCATCCGTTGTGCCTGTGACAGAATTTAAGTGACTGAACGCATGTCCTCGTCCTCCTCCTCGTACTCCGGGCATCGTCGCTGACATGGACAATGCTCCCCCTCCCCGCGCTGCCCCCCCTCCTTATATACCCGACTTTCCTCCTCCCCCTCCTCTTTCCCTCCTCTCCCCTCACTCCTCCTCCTCCTCCTCTTCTGACTCTCACTCGCCCGCACTTCTCGGCACCGCACCAATGTCCATGTCAACCCCCGTCTCCGCCGTAGAGTCCACCTCCAGCACTCTCGTAAACTCCGCTTCCGATCTCGCCTTTTCCCCCCTCAGTGGCGCACCCCCGGATTCCGGCTTCGTCTTTCCTCCCCCCGACCCCGTCGATCCTCGTCTAGAAAGAAGAGCAAGCTCGCCAGACACGCCTGGAGACCCCCATCTCATGGTCGTCGGTGACATGCTCAAGAAGTAAGTACCCACCCATCCTTGGTCACAGAGCACTCCCTCAGCCCGCCGTGCCATGCAGCATTGCCCAAACTGCCCAGTCTGCCAGCGCAGCCTGCTCCCTCGGCCAGGGCTTGGAGGCAAACGCGCGCATTGACGAACTCAGAAAGACCATTGCCTTGGTTTCAGAACTCATCGCTGCCACCCAGATAGCAGACCCACCCCCGCCCTCGCGCAGATCTTCCCCCCGCCGTTTTTCCGCCATTTCGGGTCTCTCGATACCCCTTTCGAATGCATCTCGTCACCCCCCCGTCACTACCGATACCGGTCAGACAAACTTGCACTTTTCTTCCGCTCTCGCAGACTTGTCTGTCCTCGATTCACAAATCATTTCAGATACCTCCGATCTCTCCCGCAAGCGTTGCGCTTCCTCCATGGCTGGCGACCGTGTCATCAAGGCGTTGAAAATGGAACCGCAGGAGGACGCTCTCCACATCATGCCACAGCCCGTGGCAACCCCTCCTTCGTTTCCGCCATCCACTGTTGCCTCTCTCGTTCCATTTGCTCCACCCAACCCCGAGCCTGCCTCGCGTCCGACCAGCTCCGCCGGCTTGCCGCAGACCGCTTTCAACGTGCTTGCCCAGACACCGCCTCTACCTGGAATGACATTCCCTACCCCCGCGACATCAGCATCAGCAACCTCTCCCGACTTTGTGTCCGCGTCCCCCTTGTCATCCACTGTCGTCCATCAAAGTCATTTCCCCCCCTCGGTTCGAAGTACGTGGTCCGACGGAACTACAACAATACCACAAAGGACTCATCAACATTCTCTCTCGTCAAGCTCACTCACGACTGGCATTAGTTTTCAATCCATTTCCAATACAAACACAGGTTTATCCCCTTTGCCTTTCTCGTCCACTGGATCATTTGCGACCGCGTCGTCTCTCTCGCGTCCAGTCACAGTAGGCGGTGCAGGCATCAGTCCCCCAATCGGCCGAGTATCACGATCGGGTTCGTTCACGAACAACAATACCTTTGCATTTGGTCTACCCGAAGTTCCCCCCGTCACCGGAGCGCTTGATTTTCTCCAGCCCTCTCTTTCCACATCGGCTACAAAACTAGTTGCCCACAGTCCCACATCGTCTCAGGAAGGGGACATCGATTTCGATTCAGACGGCGGTGATTGTTCGCAGAGCCCTGAGTCATCTTCCGGACACAATCCGAGAATCTCCACTCAAGCCCAGGTATCCCGACCTGTCACTTTCCATAACAGCCGATCGAATGCGTTACCGACACACCAGTCAATGGAGAATCTGGCCACTTCGAACCATGCAAATGAGGTACCGCAGGAGTACCGCGCGGAAGTGGATCGTATCTTTTTCGAATTTTTAAACAACGTTTGCTCCAATCGTAAGCTCCATACAGGCACAAACGATCGTCCTACTAACCGCGCTTGCAGTGGAAGCGACAGATGCTAAAGGGGAATTGATACACCAAACCTTGATGGCTAAAAAGATGCAGCGCTTAGACGAGTCCCCTGACTTTCGCCCGTTCAAATTCCGGATACAGGCGTTTACCAATGCATTTTTAGAAGAGGCAAGCCTCTCAAGCTTTTCGGATGCATTGATATCTTATTCACTGATTCTGCAGCTCGCTCGGCAAGGTTATCCCGAGGATAAAATTCCCATGAAAAAGGTTAGCCTATCTCTCCCGAAACGAAGACTTCTCACTGAGATCATATCACAGATTCGGACCTATCTTTGGAATCAACCGTACATCTCTCGCTTCAACGAAGAGGGGAAAAAGACAAAGTCGAAAGGCAATCACATCTGGAATATAGACGCAAAGAAACTCCCAGATGGGAGATGGACGTTCCGACCTTTCCATCGTCGAGTGGCTGGATCGCCACCAAGCGTCGCATATGTGGGGCTACGATGGAGTTGGGCACCTCGTATCTGGGATCCACAAGCGTCGCGGGCAAACCTACAAGTCTCTTACAGTTCCCCGTCTCTTCCGTCATGGCTATTATGGGAAGACGATGTTTTACAAGGAACGCCGCCTCCCGACGCGGAAAATTGTGAGATTACGGTAGTGGCCAGAGTAGGTCCCCGTTCCAAGACAGGTTGCCAACTCTTGACATCGCTCGTAGTACATACAAGATGGTATCGAGGAACAACTCTCGCAGAGCTTCCACCTTAGTATTGCCCCGGTCTCCACGCTTGATGGCTCCATCTCTACTCCGAGGCGAAGCTCCATCAATGGCGACATTCACAAGTCTCGACGGATATCCAGCGACATGAGTGTCCCTCAACTAACACCACCCAGGTCCGTTTGCACTGATATTTCTTTGCCACTACTCTCACGCGGAATGTCATCCTAGGCCACTTAGATCTGCGACAACATCATCCATACCTCCTCCGGTTGCGAATCATGACGCTCAAGTCATGCAGGTGCTGACGACAGCCGCTCAACGCGTTGCCCAGGAAGCTCAGTCTCAGGTGATCGCGTCGACGGTCTCCAACGAGCACGCTCCGGAGTTGCAGGCACTTGCAAAGCAACAGCATGTGCTCACGGTCACGGCACAAGCGTTTGACCAGGAAGTATCCGGACAGCGGTTTGATACACCGCAGCAGACGAGCGTCTTGGCGGTGGCTGCTCAGCAGGTTGTGTTACAAGCGGCGCGACAAGTGGCTGCTGATCGATCGGCCGCCGTGGCCAGCCAGATATCCGCCGGGTTACCACCACCGCCACCTGCGGCCACCCAAGTCACTGTGAATGAAGTATCGGTGGCAACGCAGTCTGCCGTTGCACAGGCTGTTGAGATCACTGGCCCCCTATCCTCGGAAGTGGATGTATTGATAACGGCCAGTTCGCTTCTCCAGCAACAGACGCGTGCCCCAGTGAGTCCACCCGTATCCGTGCTTGATCCCACACAAGGAATTGTCCCTGTGGATGTTGTACGGCCTCGCTCAACGAGTCTCGTATCCGCAGCACCATTCCCTTCAAGTTTGACCAATTCGACAATCGTTCCTTTTACCTGACGTTCCTTTACGAACTTGGATCAATTCCGTGACATTTGACACGGTAAATTCACGTCACACGGTGTCATAGGTCTTTTTTTTTTCCTTTTCTCTTTTGTTTGTCACTGCTTGGGTTTCATTTCCTTCTCTTTTTTTTTTGGTGGTTTGTCACATCCAATCATAGAATTGCCGCATTTTTTTCTCTCGTTTCAACCTTGTAAAAAAGAAAAAGAAAAATTAAGCATTATCTGTACTTGTAGGAGATACCAAGGACAACGCGTTCTCTTTAAACTGCATTGGCCACCTTTTGGCCGCATACCTCGCAAAAGAGACTGTCCAACGCATTGTGAAACGTACACGCCGGACAGGTTGCCTTGGCCGTCGTCGATTCATGCCCTTCACCTTCGGAACTTGTACCCGTGTCAGCAGAGAGGCTTGCGTAAGACGCGGATGCTGCCAACAAGGTTCCGCCAAAACCTTTCTCCTCTTTCCGTCGCTTGTTCGCACGCCCATCGGGACTATGCGAGAGATTATCTTCGCTCTCTGCTTCCTCTCGAAGGTCGAGGGTGTCGTTCATCAGGATACCCAGGGACTCGACGGTGACCGTGTTGTCCTGGAGCTCTTGACCTTTGTAATACAGTCTCTGGCAGATCGTCGGGATCTTGAGTGATGCGTGCAACTGTGAAGCAAACGAAACGAGATCGATCAATGAGCAAAACGAGGTGTGGGGGAGCGACGACGGACCTGGACTTTGATGTCCTTGACGGTCGTCGACTTGGAGATCCTCAACCGCGTGTTCTCCCGTGTGTCTCCTCTACCTTGACGAATGCGTTTAGACTGCCTCGTTCCACCCGTTGTTCTGGGTCCAGACTCCTGTTTCGCGTGTTGGCTGCCGCGTTGTGGACCCTCGTCGTGTTCACCGCCCGTAACAGGTTTCGAACTGAAGAATCGCACGGTGATGTCGGTAAGGTTGTAATCACGGCGCCTAGTCAATAGAATGGAACATGCTGTCAGAAAAAAAAGCAATACAAGATGTATATAGTAGGAGGAAAGGGCCGACGCATGCAACCCTGGCTGATGCGGAACTCGAATGCGCTGACTTACCGTTTCAAACGGCAATCGTGACAGACGGGTGTGTTGTGCACAAATTTCGTATCCAGTACACCCACGGAATCTTCGACGAATCTTTTTTCAACGGCCACCGCGGGTCCGCAACTGTACCTATTGCGGCCATGTGTCAGTATGAATAGGTTTCGGCGGTCATGAGGTGGGAGGAAACGTCGTGGGCGGTAGAGTGAAACCTACAGCTCTTGCAGGATAAGCCATTCACTCATTTGGATGAGCGCAACATCGCTGTCCCAGTCGTTTGGCGCGTTAGGGTCGAACACGAGAAGGTCGTGCTGGCAAAAGAGTGGTGATGTGTCGACTCTATCCGGACGAGGGATTTCGGCCGGTCGACTGAGCCACTTTCGCCATATCCGGACAAAGTCAGCCGGGAGAACAGCACACGGAACATTCTCGAGTAAAAGGGTATTGCCTATTAACGCGTTATCATGCATGTGTCGTAATCGTGCCTATTCAAGCGTTCACAATGAGCTCACGAAATGGAAGAACATTTCGAGGCCGTGCCGAGTATACGCCGGATCATGCTCACCTTTTCATCTTCTGCTTTTTTCCGTAACTCACGCTTGTCCTCTTTCGAGTTATGAATGTACGCCTCGCAAACCGCACAGGGGTCTTCGTTAGTTGATAATGGTACCCAATCGGGGAACAGTTTCTTGAGGATCTCGCATGCCTGATTAGAAATCAAACACCAACGCTTGTCAATCGCCACGCCCCGCAGTCGATTTCCTATTTTGAACAACCCCACTGCTCACCTGAGAGGATATACTTCGACGGGCAGTTGACACGAGTGATAGCTGATCATGTTCACAACGCACGTGCCCACGAAACTCCGCAGAGTCGGGCGAGGGATCACCATGCAGTGGAACATGCATTCTTGGCTTCTGAACTCTCCAGCCTACCCATGCCACACGCGCGCGCGCATGTCCCAGGTGAATGACGTGAACTGATGATGATGGAATAAATAAATAGGAATACCTTTCAGCCAGGCTTTGGAGATCCAGTATCCTGGCTCCCCTTGCTGTACATCACACATCTCGTCGAACTGAGCGACTAAACGGGGATGCTCAATCTGGTAAAGTCTCTCTGAAAACGAGGGTGAGCTGGCAAGGCACAGCATGGCCATACAACTCACCTGTGAAGGACTCTTTGACACAAAGTTCACAGACCTCTTGCGGGCTACACACAGGACCAATGTCCTCACGAAGACTGAGCTTCTCATGCGCTTTCTAGATCAGGGAACCCTCGATAAATCACAATCAACAACGAAGAACTTTACTCACTTTCGACATGCGCTTCATGTTAGTGGCCTTGTGCGGACTGAGCCCACCGTGACTGCATAAAATGTCGGGCGCTGGCAATATTTCAACCTCTACATCCCCTGAAACGGATTGGGAACGCGACTTGTGCTCCTCGGGCTTCGCGAACGGTTTTGTCAACCAAGTTTCGAGTGCTTGTCTTCTGACCACTACGGCATCCTAGATACGACAAATAAGGAAATCCTCGATCGAATGACGCGATGTCTTCCCTACGTACCTCTTCGACAGATGCGACATGCCAATGCATATACACACTCCGCATCCATTCTCTCAATTCCGCGAAGTGTTCCTTGACTTCTTGTTCCCTGTTCACGATCGCCTCATCTACATGCCAGTGTGGGAAATTAAAATTGGGGGACTGACTTTCGGGAGTAGAGTTCGCAGGCTTCGTCGTGCCTTGCATTGAGAGTCATGACTACGTCTCGTGCACGTTGGGGTGGAACGAGAATAGTCGGGTCCGGTGTATTTGGGGACTCGATGCACGGCCTAGACGCACCGTTAATAAAAACCGAAGAATTGCAACCGGGGGTGCTGTCAGCGAGATTTGGGGTAGGCGCATGGCTGACGGGCTGCTCTTCCTTCTTCCGCGCATAGATAAGCATATAGGCGTCTCTCGACGAGAAGACATCGCTATTTCAACAAAATCAAATAGATGAGCGCATGGTATGTCGCCGATTTCCACCATTACGCACCCTTCTGGGGCCTTACCAGGCAAGGAAACCTTGGCTTCCGTGGGGAGCGGCAATCTGAAAGATGTGTTGGGGACAGGGACAACACAAGATGAAATGGAAGGTAAGTTTGATGATGGGGGACTTATCACGTACTCGACAGCCTCATCGTCACTATCGTCGATCCTGCGCTTCTTCGCGGAACGCACGCGGGGTTGACCCGCACTCCTGACATGAGCATAAAAACATGAGGAAAATTCCAAATTATATTTGGAAATAACACGCACTTTTTGGTAGCCCCACCGTCATTCAGGACATCGACTATGTCCTTGCCAGTATATCGTTTCTCTCCCAGGAAATTGATCTTCGTTACAACCTCGTCGTCGAATTGGAACCATGTATTCGACCTGGATATCGATGGATCAGCAAGTTCATGAGACAATCGTTTTAATACTCACGCAGTATCCAGAACTTGAGCCTCGTAATGACCGTGGTATGCACTCGGTCCTTTGTGCAGCAGCACCCCTCTCAATTCGTAGAGATTCGTTGCGCCTTCACTTCCCTCGACACCACCCACGCTCTTCTCGGCCTTAACAAACTTGGACATATCCAGCACCATAGGAAATAGTAAATTATGTTTGGATTTCTTTCTCTCCATGGAGTCGAAATCGTAAACAAAGCGAAGGAGAGAAAAATGGAGGACCGGAGGGAGAGATCGCAGTTCGGTATAGCGGGTCGCGTCCTGAAGCCTTGCGCAGTTTGAACATGAATATCTGGTAGCGATGAGCCTGACGAATCGAACTGCACAAACAAGAGAGATCCCACTTGTTGTCGCCCGTGAGTTTCTCGTCCTGTAAGAGAGCAGCTATACGATCCTCGAGCCTTGCATTATTCTGACGTGATGTCAGGTCAAACAAGTATGAGGTGAGGAAATGCACTCACCTCTATATTGATCTCGAGTTCGAGAAAATCAGATGTACGCTCGGATTTGTAACGGCAATTGTGACAACGGGTTCCATACACCAATTTCCCTTGAAACTGTGACTGATGAGTGGAATGATAATGACAAAGGCAACATGACTTGCTTGATCAGATATGAGTGTCTGGAGAGACGGGGTAAGCTGCTTCTTGAATTCGTTGTCGAGATGGGACATGAAAAGCTTCGAAAACCTGCCCGAAAGAGTAGTCAGCGAAAGATGTGCGAAGCCTGGGGAAGAACCCACTCTTGTGCATCCTGTTGTTCGGACGTAGACAATTTGAGGCTCTCTGCAAATTTGACTGGATTATACACATTCTGCGTGCTTTCTTGAAGGGCGGCAAATGTCACTTGGAGCTGGAACACGGGAGAGTCCTAAGGCTCTCTTGGTCAGGTTCTGATGAAGGTGTGCAAGAGGTAACAAACTTCATAGCCGTTCTCAGTATCATGGGATGGTTGACATTGATAAACTCCACGAAGAAATGCTAAATCCCGGAACCACACCTCCAGACTTCGGTAAGTAGCAAGGCCCTGGGGCAGTGTCGAAAGTACATACCTGAAGGAAAGCGTTTGCGTAGCAGGTTGCACCAAGGTTCTGCGCAGCACAAAGCTAGTTCATAATGAAATCGGGCACGATGAAATGATGACCAACCTTTAAGCCGACAGGTAAATCAGGGTCACGAGAGCTAAGGATCGGGTTCAAACCTAGATCCGAAGCCTTGATAAATAGCTGTCTCGCCGTTGCTAGATGAAACACACGTCAGGGATCACGGCAAGCCCTCCAAACGCGTTCATTGGGCTGCGACTCACCCTCGTCCTCCCACTGATGTTGACCGAGGTAGTTCAAGCAGTTGGGGTTGTTCTTGCACTCTCTCTTGCTACAAGGTGGTGGTTCGTCGTCGGAGACAACGATGACATCGTTCTCAAGTTCACCGTTGGCAACGGTGGTCTGGGATTCGTGCGCGGATGTGAGGGAAGGCTCTACAGGCTTTGGCGCGTGTTTGTTGGCACAAAAGGGGTTCTTGTTGCGTTTGGACAGACCACAGGTCATAAGACGGTGTTCAAGGGTGATCTGGGAAGGGTCCGAGACCTCTGTATCGACCCATCCCCAAGTCGAGGAGTCGCCTGCGGTCAGCTTGGGACGCTTGAGCTGTTCGCCAGCAGCCAGACCCTTGGATGAGGGGGAAGTTCTGCGCTTGCGCTTGGGGGGCATGGCAAAAGTTGAACACTGCCCGGTGCTGGTGTCGGATTTGAGCTGAAAGTTGGAGAAGAAAGAAGATGCGGAGCGGGTTAGTCGAGACCCTGACGGACACCCGAATTCCGACTGCTCACTAGCCGAGCCTGGCCTCGTCCTTGTACAACCACGACAGGACCATGGACAGAATTTGGAGTTTATTTAGGAGACCACAGCAGAACACAAACCTCGTTCGACTACGCAGACGCAAGAGCGCTGCAAACTTTGTTTATCGCCACCTCTCAAAGATCACGTTCGTTTTCGTCCCTTTTGCTCTCATCGTGTTAATGAGTCGTTCAGGACCGCCTTGCTTGCAGCAGGTTACATATGGATGGCTCTCATCCCCATTCTGCCCTTTTCTCAGGGGGTCTACATTGACGAAAATGCGTTGCAACCAGCTCAGGTGCATCCATTCAGATCAGGCATGACGCGCCCTGAGTTCGATTACAGGTTAATACAAACTGGAATTGGCAAGATGTACACCAAGCGGACTTGTATCTTCTTCAGCTAGAAGGCCTCCGTGATAGAAATGCTACGAGTGAGCAGTGAGATCACAAAATCATCGTGTTAGCCGCCATGGCGTATTCATATACGAAACAGGAGAGCAAGCTTCATTCGTGACGAATTTGCAAAGCTTGGCCTCGCTGCCGCGACTCAAAAATACGCCTTCATGACCTCCCCCGGCGTGCGTATCTGTCAACCAGCTCCAGACGAAGTATCTTATGCAAGTGTCGTTGACAGAATGTCTCCGGCGTTAATGCCTACGCCATCATGAACTCACCCCGAACCTCAGGCTCTGAAGCTATTGTCGTTAGTGCGTCGTGGCTTAGCGAAGTGGGCGAAAATCCATACAATCTGCGAGGCGTGGCGACGGTGTTAGCTCTTGCGGGTTTCCTGAAAAGTACGCTTACCCCACTCTCTTCTCGCATAGTTGTTGACCAACGCCAGACTATTCGCTCTGGGCAAAGGATATCATCTTTGTGATAGGCGACAATTATTTCGATGGCACATACGCCTGGTTAAATGCATACCATGGCACGATACCACACAGTCAGTTTCACTCTCCCCCACCATTATCTTACCAACGTGGCTATACAGATCTCGACACCGAACTCCTCGAGCTTACCTCCGGCGTGATTTGGAATGCGCTAAACATTGACTACAGTGGACACTCATTCTCTCACCTTGGGGTCTTCTTTGGTTAGTACTCACTATTTCCACTTGGAGCTAAATCAATAACTTTCTCCTACGTGCAGAGGGCCTTAATGGCCGATTACCCAACCAAGACCTCATAAACTCGTTGCGTCTCATCTCCCATTACACAGGCGGAGTCCCTCTCGTCCTCTACGACCATCTCGAAGTACATGATGCACCACAGACCAGTCTCCTGGCAAACGCGCCAGAGTTCGTGAAGCGCAGCCCGCAGCTTAGAGAGTTTGAATACCGAGCAAGGAACGTAAAGAGACATGTTAGTTATCAGGCAAGGGGAAGACCAAGTGGACCGCATGGCTTGTTTCACCAGTGAGTCGCCAACACCAATCAAAGGCGAGATCGGACAATTAAGTTGTTTAGATTTCGGATCGATGCTATCACTCTGTATGCTGTTCCAGCTAATGGTCCCCACGGGTTCTTTGCTCTTGGCAGGTCGGTTCTCTCTGATATCATGCTGACCGTGTAATCATACTTTGACAGAATAATGGAGTCTACTCTCCGTACATCGAACAACCTTTTGGAACGTCTCCATGCTTCCTTCTTTTTCTACCTACTCACAACTCCCGGGACCTTCATGAAGATCGGGACGTTCCTCCCCAGTGCTGTGCTGGTCGGGGTCGCGATGATATTCTGGGGACTCGGGCAGTGGGTAGAAGCAGGTTGGGTGCAAGAGTCCCCTGCTGAGTTGCAGCGGCAAGACAAGGAAGATGATGCCAAGGTCGCGACTGCTGCGACCGTTGCGACACCTCAGTCAACGTGGCGACCTAGACGCAGGCCAGTGTTACCTGCGATTGTAGCCATTCTTGCGACGCATGCCGTCGGTCTACTGGCATTCGCCACGATCAACACTTCATGGTTCCTCCGGGACCAAGTCGTACGTCTGCTCTTTGCATCCGTGTACCTCGCTCATCGCCGTACTGGCCTCTTCAGATCTCTTCGTGGATTCTCTTTTTGGCGTTTAACCTCGTTCCCATGGCCCTCCTTGCCATTATACCGTCTCACCCACCCGAAACAGCACCGTTCTCGATGCTTTTACAATCCTTTAACCTTTGTCTGGCATCAACAGTCATTTCCATAACCTCTCTTCTCAACTTTTCTCTTGCAGCGACACTCGCTGTCACCCTCGGCATTCCGCTCATCTGCAGTCGTGTCGTATCCAGACCTTCTGGGACGTCGACCTCAGTGTTCAGCCGGCCTTCCGCGTTGACAGTCCACGCGGCGTACAGGTTGCTTGCATGGGGTTGGCTTCTTCTACCACAAGAAGTCGAAATCGCAGTGTGGAATTGGGAAGTGTTGGGTGTGTGGTTCGCACCATTTATTTGCATTGTATATGCCCCACTCGTGATGCAGGCAGTTCTCGTTGGATTGTCTCAATCATGAACGGGTTCCTAGAATAGATGCGTACTATTCGAGCTTGATTTTGAGTAGGGAACCCCTCGCAGGATGGCCCTGCCTCGAGAGGAGTTCAAGTTCCAATCCCACAAGTTGCCATTAATATTGAGCACCCATGTCCCGATCATACGTGTCTTTCTCGGCATACAATGAATATGTCAAGACAGTGTACCGACAACGAGCCATATGTCTTTCGTGACGGCCTTGGGTAAGATGTTCCCTTTTGATGGGCCAAGGTATTCGACCTAGGGCCAACAAATGCATCGATGAAAGGGGTGACACACTCCAGTACCATGGTAGTAATGGCCATACGTGCATGGTCGTATCTGGATCGATCTATGAAATCACTATGGTTTGCAAGCTTGCGACGGACGAGAACGAATATTGGTGGGGCTTTCAAGATGCCAATAGTGCGGGAACGCTTTCCGATGAAATCACGGCCGTATCCATCATGGGCAAGGCTGCAAAGATCGAGTCTCCAAGGAATGCCTCAAGGCCCTCCGTTTCTCCCAAAGAGCACGGGAGAGTTTGCAAACCTCCCCCCAGCGATTTCCATACAGACCAAAAGGCTTCTGAAAGTTCCACCAGTGAAACAGATTGAAATCGGGGTAGGGCGCGACGTGAAAGAAAACGGCAAGAGCTTCAATAGACTCTTCTTCGATGGGGGTGTTGAGGAGGACAATATTTGTATTCTTTGGCATGGTGAGACTACACCATGGATGCCCCTGGGATTTCTGTGTAACCACGGGTATTGAGCATGAGATGCAGCACTCGAAGGGACCTGCATCTTTCCAACAACTGCAAGAACCCCCCCCCCCCCCCCTCCCCCGGTGTGATGGTGTTCGATGTCGTCAAACCAATATTGTTC
>JBBPRA010000038.1:0-87694 GCA_038092775.1 Boletus rubescentipes
GAATGTCGTCGTCGTCGCAAGGCGGGAGATCTGGGTCAGGGCGTGTCGTCGCCACATCGTTGCACGAAGGCGACTCGGGGCGTGTCCTTATCGCATCTGTCGTATCGTTGCCTCGTTGGGATAGGGTGTGGTAGCGGCTCGTCGTCAGCATCAGTAGACCGCGTCAAGTCCAACATAGTCACGTGACAGACATCACACCAATACTCGCAAAAATTTCACCAAGTCTTCGTGGATTAGCAAATGTGAGGCTACATTTCATTAGGATTTCTGCTACTGATTAAAAAATGTATTCTGCACATTTTCATTATGTAGTTTACATGCATTATCTACGCATTTTTAGCATTTTTGTGTTTACCATTGCTAATACAAGAGTTTTTCCATGTTCTGTATTATCCTTGTAGGACCATAGTGCTGTTGGCCCGTGTCAGTGTGCCGGTGTGACGCGCTGTGACGTGACTATGCCGCTGTAGGACGTGTTGGCTGTGTCAGTGTGCCTGTGTGACGTGCTGTAATGTGCTGTTACTGCTGTAATATACTGTAATTTATTGTAAGCCTGTGGGAACCTGTGCCTAAATCAGTGATTTGCTGATGACCACCACCATCTGAGTTGCACCACCGTGTCAACAACAATGACAGCAACAATGCCATGACTGAGTCTATTCATCTTGCAACAACAAGTCGTCGACGATGGGCCTTGGCCCCCCTGCTCTCCCTCCTCTAACTCACAACATGATGCACACAATGATGACAGTGAGGACATGCCATGTCGACAGCACCACCATGTCTATGCCACCAGCAGCAATGACAACAACATGATGATGGTGGCACAGCATCTTTCCACTTTTTGCAGATTTTCAACTACTAGTGGTACTTCTAATTACCCCTTTTGTGCCTATTCTATTTTCTAATAGACAATATGGCTCATCCTGAGCCACTTTTTCCCATTGAGATGCCCCTATCCTAAGTAGGAAAAGTAGTGTACAAGTAGAATTTAAGAAAATGAGTGGCCTTGTGCCACTTGCACAGCACTGTTGCCTTGACTCGAAAAAGTTCCAAAAAAGTCTGGATAAGGCTGGATAAGGCTGGATAAGGCTGTGATGATATTCCTGATGCCCAATCTCTGGGATCTGGGGGTTAGAAGTGCAATACCCCTTTGCAAAACAGTAGTTTTTGTCTCACTGTGGACACAACTCTTAATCAACCCCCTTAATGTTTTGCACACTGTCTAAGTACATAACAATGGACCTCCTGTAATTTTTGGGGGGATGTAGCCCACTGTGATTGTGGTGTTTCAGACATTTGCATTGCACCAGGCATTTGCAATAAGGCAGGCATGATGGAAACCCGCCATGGCCTATGGCGGGAAACAATGGGACAGACGGGTGGCAGAACAGGACCACACTCTGTTGGGGTGACTACAAGGTATGGGTACAAGTGGTGACTACTGATCTCTACGAGGTGTGGCAGGATATATAGTACTGTACACGTGGCTGGTATGCCAATGGGCTTACACACACGATAGTACCACACACATGCAAAGAGGGATAAACAGGGTTGTCACAGTGTCAATTCATGCTACTCCGGCCTCTCCCAGCCTAGACCCCTGCCACTCTTATACACTACTGTCATGGGCCTGTAGGGCCGTCCCACTCCAACACCCGAGAGTGCCGTTGGGCATTCAAGTTCCCTGGGCACTGCAGCGAGACTCGGAGGTGATGACGAATGTGGTAGGAGGAATAGTCGAATCGTATCTGGATATGCTATCATTGAACTTGACGACTTACGTGGCAGCGGGCCTACTAAGACAACCTGCTTCGCTTGCCTGCACAAATGGCCCCTGGACTAACATGTTATCCGAGTCTGAGTTCAAGAGTACATACTAATCAAAGTGACTAGCTAGGTGACAAGGGGCGAAAGAAAATAAAACCGAGAACATATCTGATTCAAGAGCACACTGACATAATGATCAAACTGTCGCTAGATGACTCGCATGGAGAGAAAGAAACCCGATGCTGTAGTAAAGATTGAAGAGTTACAAAGAAATTGACGAACGTACAGCAACACAGTGAGATCGGAGCTCGAGATGCCTGTGATCAGAAATACAGATGAGTTAGTTGCCTTGAAATATGACAGAGTGCGCACCTTGCATCCATCAAGGCACCACCTATGGTCTCCTTGAACGCGCCCTGCTCCGTTTCACCAGGATATCTCTTGAGTTTGAAGGACTGAGTGATAACGCAGAGGTGTACAGCGCAATCGCTTTGTCGTACTTCCTAGAGTTGACCTCTTGGTCACCAAGCAATACAAGTTTGTCGCTGCATTTTGTTTTCAGCTCTAAAAGTCCACGTTACCCCAGTCCATCCAATTCAAATGTTAGTACCCACCCGCAACCCATTTCTTCTCGCCAAGGGTATTGGGTATGCTGAGAAACGCCTCCTTGGCCATCTCTGCTTGACCAGAAGCGCAGAGATCCTCACAAAGATATCGCTGCTTTGTGATCTGAAGCTCGTCGAAGGCCCATTCAGTCCCGAACACCTTATCAAGAGTCAGCATATGTCATAATAGTCTCAGAAGAAGTAACTTACGAGGGAGATTGTGTCCAGATCAGAGCCAGTATATGATGAGGTGGGGCCTTGTCGTTCGAGTGACTGTACAGCACCTGCATAATCACCTTGTATCATATACATTCTTCCGAGGACCTAGGTGATATCATCAACTACATGTCTGTGGCCTGATCTCGCATGAAATACCTGGATATAACAATACTTCATCCCATCGTCCCCCGATGCGTCAATCAGATTACCAACGCACAAGATTTCCGTGTCGTATTCCCCGGCCATAAATAAGGCGATAGACTATGTGAGACTTAGTTGTATTGGAGACTTTCCGTAGAAACGGATCACCAACCTTAATAAGCACCAGCAAATTTTTCTCGCTCGGGTTACAGTTTCCAAACACAATATCGAATACTGGTATCGCGTTGTCGGATTCATTCATTCTGATTTGTGCGACGGCCTTGGTAATATAGCCCATAACTGACGGCTGATTGCCGACAGACTGGATGGGTGGATCAGTAGATATAAGTACACCGACGAATGGAAAATCACCCTCTCGGCATCCTCGAAAGCCGAACTCCATTTTGCCGCACGCAAATTCACGAGAGCGTTGTGAGCATACATGTGATGGATGTCACCGGAAAAGGTCGATGGATCGATGGGCGTATCCGTATCAATGGAGTTATTGCGCATCCACTCTTTGAAATCGCCGAGATCAGACCTTCCGCTCTGAAAACGAGCGAGGTTTGGAATTGTAGTCGGCCCGGAGTCTGCCAGTTGTACCCGTGCGGCCGATCTGAGTTCCAATATAGTCTGATTTGCTTGGGCGACCTCCATTGTCTTTGTGGTGAGGTCAGACTGGAGATTAGCGTTGACGGTAACTTGGGAATCGTAGTCGGCCTTGATTGTATCAGTTGCCCCCCACGCGATTTCTAAGGCTGATTGGAGTGCTGCGATAGTCTCTGCCTGGGCGGCGTCCTCTCTCTGAGCGGCGAGTGCAGACTGCAGATCAGAGATGGTCTGATTTCTTCGGCCGAGTTCCTCTCTCTGAGCGACAAGGTCAAACTGCAGACTAGCGTTGTCTGCGACCTTGGAATCGTAGTTGGCCCTGAGCGTCACAATTTCTCCGCGCGCGGTTTGCAACTCTGTTTGGAGAGTTGAGATAGTCTGATTTCTTTGGCTGACTTCCTCTCTCTGTGTCGTAAGGTCAGATAGCAGCTTAGACTTGTCGCGCTCTAAACGAGTAACTTTGATCTTGTAGTCGGACTGGATGCGATGTGACAAGAATAAAGCGAGCTATTAGAAGGTTTCGAAAGCACGAAAATGAGGATGACGCACAAGCTGCACGGGGATCCAATGTCATATATGAGATGACTGAAAATATGGAGTCGATGGCTCACCTCCTACAAGGGGAATGACAAGCGTAATACTGTTTGTGAGAAGGAAAGCACGGCGTGAGCGATCACTCACTTCCTAAACAGCGTACAACAAGGACGATACAGTATATGAGATATCTCTGTAACCACGGCTGGACAATCGCTCACTTTCTAGAGTGTACGGCAAGAACGAGATACGGTCAGACAGACAGCTAGAGAACGACGTCTATGATGACTCACGAACTGCATGGGATGCCACGCGATACATTATATGAGATAATATGAAATTAGGCAGTTGGAAAGGACTCACTTCCTGGATAGAATGGGAGGCAGACAATAGTCTGTGAGACAGCTAGAAAAGCGACAATTCTACGACAACTCACGTTCTGAATAAGATTCAGCACGGATGATATGGTCAAAAATATGGTGTAAGCGGATACCACGATGACTTACAACCTACAAAAGAATATTCGACAAAGCCTGTAATCAGTTTGTACGCAACAAGTTGACAATTGCTCACAAGCTATATAAGACACGATAAAGGATCCAGTCTATAAGATGGGTGTACAAGGATAATCGACGGTCACTCACGTCCTGCATGAGAAGCGAGAGCACAGCGCTGTCTATGAGAGGGACGTGAAAACTCGGAAACAACAATCTCTCACTCTCTACACAGATGCGATAGCACCAGATGGTCGTCAGACGTTCGTGAAAAGGAGCTGATGATTACTCACGAACTAGATAGGATAGCACAAGCAGGATACGGTCGTGAGACCATTTTGACAGCATGCATTCGCCAATCACTTACATCCTAGATGAGATGCGATAAGCACAAGACGGTCGTAAGGCGACTGTGGAAGCATGTATGGATTGTACAATCACTCACATACTAGATAAGATGCGACAAGCGGGATACAGTCATAAGATGGCTGTAAAAGTAAAGATTTGACGATCGCTCACGAGCTAGATGGGATGCAACAAACAGGATTCAGTTTTGAGATGGTCGTGAAGGCATGGAGTCGACGATCACTCACTCTCTAGATGGCAAACGAAAGGCACAATGGTCGTGAGACCACGATGGCAGCATGCAATCAACGATCACTCACGAACTAGAAGCGATGCGATAAGCACCATACGGTCGTGAGATGGATGTAAAAACATGGATTCGACAATGACTCACTCCCTAGATGTATGCGATAGGGATGATGCGATCGTAAGAGGGCTATGAAAGTATGGATTCGACGATTACTCACGTCCTAGATGGGATGCGACGGGACAATAAGGTCGTTAGACGGCTGTGAAAATATGGTTGCGACAACTACACACCTTCTATATAGGGTACGACAAGAATGACACAGCTAAGAGATATGTGAAAACATTGATTTGATGGTTACTCGCCATCTAGAGGGATGCGACGAGCACAATATGGTTGTGAGACGCCCATGGAAGCATGAATTCAACAATCACTCACCATCTAGAGGAATGCGACAACACGATACACTCGTGAGAAGACAGCTGTGAAAGCATGGATTTGACGATCACTCACTCCCTAGATGGGATGCAACAAGCACCGCACCACTGTGAGATGGCGAAGACAGCATGGATTGGACGATCACCCACGAACTAGATAAGATACAACAAGAACGATACCATCTGAGACGGCTGTGAAAATATGGATTCAGCCATCACTCACTGGCTAGATGTAATGCGACAGACACGATACGGTGGTGAGACGGCTGTGAAAGCGTAGATTCAACAATTACTCACTCCCTATATGAATGCGACAAGAAAGACATGGTCGTGAGACGGCTATGAAAGTATTGATTCGACGATCACTGACAGTCTAGATATGATATGACATGCTCGTGAGATGGTCGCGAAAGCATGGATTAATGAGCACCCACCGGCTGAATGGGGGTAGAAATAAGGGCAATGGTCGTGACTCGTGAGATGGCTATGAAAGCATCAATTTGACGGCCACTCACTTTCTAGATGGACGATACGACCGTGAGACATTTATGAAAGCACGGATATAGCAATTACTCACTGGCTGGATGGGATATGACAACCAAGATATAGTCGTGAGACGGCTGTGAAAGTATGGATTCGACAATCACTCACTTCCTAGATAGGATGCGACAGGGACGGTGCGGTCGTGAGATGGCTGTGCAAGCATGGATTCAACAACCACTCACCGGCTGGGTAGGAGGCGACAAGCATGACGTGGTAGTGAGACCTGCGAAAACATGGATTTGACGATTACTCACATCCTAGATAGATAGGACAACCATGATGTGGTTGTAAGGCGGCGGTCAAAGCAGAATTCGACGATCGCTCACATACTAAATGGGACGCGACAAACACGATACAGTTGTGAGACGACTATGAAAGTGTGTATTTGTAGACTCACTTTCTAGATGGGATGGAACAAGCAGTCTTGAAACAGCTATCATAGCGCGTATTCGACAATCACTCACTAGCTAGATACATGTGACAAGCATGAGCCTATGTACGAAAGTGTCCATTAAATAATTACTCACTAGCTAGATGAATGCGATAACCATGATGCGATCGTCAGACAGCTGTGACAACATGGACTCGACAATTGCTTACTCTCTATTTGGAATGCGACGAGGTTGATACCATCATGAGCTGGCTGTGAACACATGGGTTCAACGACTACTCACAGACTAGATGGTATGCGACAAGCGCGCTATAAGACAGCTGCAAAAGCATGGATTTGACGATCACTCACTCCCTAGATGGGATGTAACCATCACAATATTATCGTGAGATGGCTATCGGAGGATGGATTGTACGATAACTCACAGACTAGGGGGTGCAACAAGCAGGATACGGTCGTGAGACGGTCCTTGAAGTATGGATTCGATGATCACTCACTAGCTATGTAGATGGATGCGACAAGTACGATACTGTCGTAAGACGGAGGTGAAAGCATTGGGTCGACGATCACTTACTGGCTAGATGAACCAGTACGATGCCGTTGTGAGACATCTGCAAAGGCATGGGCTTGATTACTCACTCCCTAGATGGGATGCAACAATGACAATTCGGTTCGTGAGATGGTGGTTAAAACGGCATTCAAAGTTCACTCACAGACTAGATGGGGTGCGACAAACACGATACGGTGTTAAGAAGGCAGTAAAAGCATGCTTTCGACTATTACTCACTATCTAGATGGACGCAACAGGCGCACGATGTAGTTATTAGATGGCAGTGAAAGGTTGAGTTCGACAATCACTCACTATCTACATGGGATGCGATGCGGTCGTCGGACAGCTCTGATATTCACGGAGCTGACGATCACTCACGTACTATATGAAAGGCGAAAACACGATAAGTACCCTGATCGTGTCTTTTAAACCAGAAAACGACGGTCCCTCACATTCTGTACGGGATGCGATAAGTACATTACGGACATACGGCAAAAACGATTACTTACTTCCTATATAGTGCGGAACAAGTACCGAGTTGTGAGAGATAGTGTGAGAGCATACACTCGGTGATCACTCACTCCCTACATCACAAGCGACAATCATTGTGTTGTCTGTAAGGCAGTCGTGAAAGAAAGAAGTTGACCACTACCCACATCCTAGGTGGGACAAGGTGTATGTTCGGTGAGTCATCGCTGATAAAATGAAGCCAGCGATCACTCACGAACTATATGAGATGCACGGAGCAATATATGGCCATGGTCCATGAGACGGCTGTGAGAGCATGAATTCGGCGAGCACTCACATCCTGGATGAGATACGACAGTAACGATACAATTGTGAGCCCTTGTTGGTAGCATGCGGCCGACGATCACTCACGAACTACAGGAGATGCAATAGGCAAGGGAAGGTCTGTGAGACGGCTATGGGAACATGGATCCAACGAACACTCACGTCCTATGTGGGATCCGAAAAGGACGATATGGTCTGTGAAATCATCGTACCAATAAAAGTATACTCACGAACTAGAGGTAGACCCATCCGGACCTTTTGTCAGATAAGTGAATCTATATACATGCAGCACCGACTTACGTTATCTGACATCTTTCCTACCCCTTGGACCTGTCAACAGTTGAGAGCGACAGTCAAAGGGAGCGTTGCACGTCGCGGAGAAGGAGTAAGAGTGGTACGAAGGATGGTCGATCGTCAATCAGGCTTATCAGGGGTGACACCCTTACACCTTGACGGTGGCGTGATATGAGGCGTGGGAACTAGAAGGTCACGACCTACACCGTGCGCTGGCAGCAGGTGTTGCGTTCCTCGCGGCAGGCCAGCCCAGCCTGGCAGGGATTTCGTCGGTCCCAGGACCAGATTCAGTGGGACTAGGCCCACAAAGTTGGTGGTTGGATTACGGTAGAGAGAACGCGGGAGAGGATATGAACCCCTCGGCTCTGCCCGAGCTTCAAGGCCACGACTCGCATGCCGCGTCGTGTTGTCGTCACGTCACGGTGATGCACTCGTGGTGCCCTGATAAGCTCGATCGATGATCGATAATCACCGTCTCTTGCTCCTCGACGTGCAACACTCCCTCTCACTGTCGCTCTCAACCGTTGGCGGGCCCAAGGGTAGGAAAGATGCCAGAAAAAGTAAGACAGTCCAAGTGCTGCATGTCGATTCACTTGTCTGACAACGGTTCTGCATGGGTCTACCTCTAGTCCGTAAGTAGAGTCCCGTTTGAATGATAATCTCACAGACCTTACCGCATGTCACGTAGTTTGTGAGTAATTCTGTGCTGCCACATGCCGTCAACAAGGGCTCACGAAACGGCCTGATATCTCATCCAGGATGTGAGTGTTCGTCGAATTCATGCTCTCACAGCCGTCTCATGGACCTTGACCATATCTCACTTCGTGCATCTTGTATAGTTCGTGAGTACTCACCGACCCCATTTTATCAGAAGCGATTCATAGAACATGCTCCTTGTCTCATCTAGAATGCGAGTGGTTTGTCAACTTTTTCCCTTTACGACTGCCTAACAGATTGTACGGCTGCCACATGTGTGTAGGGAGTGAGTGATCATCGAGTATATGCTTTCTTACGGCCATCTCACAAATTGTATCGTACTTGTCCCACACTATGTAGAAAGTAAGTAATTGTCGATTCCGTGGATTCAGGGCCGTCTCACCTCCCATCCAGAGCGTAAGTGATTATCGATTCCTAGTTGAACAGACGTGACCACATACCTTGCCAATATCGTTTTCGCATGGCATCTAGTATGTGAGTTATCGTGAACTCCCGTGCTACCACAATCCCCTCACGACCGTATCGTGCTTCTCGTATCTCATCTAGCTAGTGAGTGATTATCGAATGTATCATGTCTCAGCTGTCTTATAACCGCATCGTTCCCATCGCGTCCATCTAGCTAGTGAGTCGTCGTCGAATCTATCCATCTCACGACGCATCGTGCTTATCGCATCTTATCTAGAAAGTGAGTGGTTGTCGAATCCATGGTTCACAGTCATCTCACAACCGTACGGTGCTTGTGACATGTCATCTAGGAAGTGAGTGATTGCCGAATCCATCTTTTCACGACTGTCTCATGATCGTCTCATGCTTGTCGCACCCTGTTTAGAAAGTGAGTGATCATCAGATCCTTCCTTTCACAGCCATCTCACGACTGTATCGCCCATGTCGCATCTCATTTAGGAAGTGGGTGATTCTCGAATTCATCCACTCTCAGCCGTCTGACAACGGTATCATACTTGTCGCATCCCATCTAGAAAGTGGGGTATCGCCGAATACATTCCTTCACACCGTCTCACGATCGTATTGTGGTTGCCGCACCCTATCTAGTTTGTGAGTGATCGTCGAATCCCCGCTTTCGCAGCCTTCTCACGACCTTATTGTACTTGTTTCATCCCATACAGTTTGTATGTGATGATCGAATTCATACCTTCAGGGCCGTCTCACGACCACATGGTCTTTGTCGCTTCCCATCTAGTTTGTAAGTGACTTTCGAGTCCATGCTATCACAACTGTCTCACGACTGATCGTGTTTGTCGCACCCATTTAGCAAGTGAGTGATCGTCGAATCCACACTTCCACTGTTGCCTCATGACCGTATCGTGCTTATTGTGTCCCACCCAGGGAGTAAGTGTCGTCCCATGCTTTCACGTCCGTCTCACAATCACATCTCATTTAGGAAGTGAGTGATCGTCGAACGCAGGGTCTTACAGCCGTCTCACGACCGTATCCCGCCCGTCCTACCCTATCCAGTGGGTGAGTGATGATCGGACCCATCCTTTCACGGCCGTCTTACAACGGATCGTACCTGTTGCGTCCCATATAGGAAGTGAGTGATCGTCAAGTGTATCGTTTCACAACGGCCTGATGATGGTATCCTGCGTGCCTGTCACATCTCAATCAGGGAGTGAGTGATTGTCAAATGCGTGCTCTCACGGTCATCTCACGACACTTGTCGCATCCCATCTAGGAAGTGAGTGATGGTCTAATCCATGTCTTCGCGCCAGTCTCACAACTGCATCGTACTTGTTGCATCCGTCTAGCTAGTGCGTGGTCGTCGAATACATCCTTTTATTGCCATCTCACCGCGTGCTGTACTTCTCGTATCCCATCTAGTCTGTGAGTGATCCCAACTCCGTACCACCACACCCGGCTCACCACCGTATCGTACTTGTCGCATTTTATCTAGGTCGTAGGTGATCATTGAATCCATCCGGTCACAGTTGTCTTATGGCCGGGTTGTGTGTATCGCATCCCATCTAGCGAGTGAGTAATCATCGAATCCACGCCTTCACGATCTTCTCACGACCGCATGGTGATTATCTAGGATGTGAGTGATCGTCGAATCCCTTCTTTCACGCCCACCTCACAACTGTATCATGCTTGTTGCATCTCATCTAGAACGTGAGTGATCCTCGAATCCATTCTTTCACGGCCGACCGTACCCTCGCCACGTCCCATCTAGGATGTGAGTAGTCACTGAATCCATCTTTTCACGGTCATCTCACGACCGTATCTTACTTCTCGCATCTCATCCAGGAAGTAAGTGTTTATCTGATCCATGCTTCTACTGCCGTCTTACGAAGGCACCCTGTTCGTTGCACCCAGGGAGTGAGTAATGGTCGAATCCAAGCTTTCATAGCCGTCTCACGACACTTGTTGCACGCCGTCTAGGGGGTGAGTGATGGTCGAATCCATGCTCTCACAGCCGACTTATGACGTATCGTACCCACCGCATCTCATCCAGGGCGTGAGTAATAATCAAATCCACGCTGCTCATAATCGTCTCACTAAGTGTATTATGCTCATTACATCCATCTAGGATGTGAGTGGTTGTCGAATCCATCCTTTGACGGCCGTCTCACCGCAGGATCGTGCTTGTCGCATCCATCCAGTGGGTAAGTAATTGTCTCAAATCCGTGCTTTTCATTGCCGTCTCATGATCGTCTCACGCTTGTCGTATTCGATGTAGGGAGTGAGTGATCATCGAATCCGTACTTTCACAGTAGTCTTACGACCACATCCATGATCATGCTTGTCTCATTCTATGTAGGGAGTGAGTGATTGTTAAATCCATCCTTTCACTGCCATCTGACGAGTGTATCGGGCGTTTCAACCCCACCCAGTGTGTGAGTGATCGTTGAATCCATACTTCCACGGGTGTCTCACGGGTGTATCGTACTTGTCGCATCCCGTCTAGTCTGTGAGTTACGTTGTGAAATCGATGCTTTCGTAGCTTCCTCACGACCGTATTACGCTTGTCCTATCCAACCCAGTTCGTGAGTCATCTTCAGCTCCGTCTTTTCACGAATGTCTCACCATCGTATGTTGCTGTTGCTCTGACATAGAGAGTGAGTGATTGTCAACTCCGAACTTTAACGTTCCTCTCACGGGTGATATTGTACTCCTCACTTCCTATCTAGAGCGTCAGTGGTGTTCTACTATCTTTTCACAACAATCTCATAGATTGTATTATCCTTATCGCGTCTCATGCAGCTTGTGAGTGATCGTCGATTTGTTGCGTATACAATTGCTTACACAGCATATTCTCTTTGTCACGGTCGCATCCTATGTAGATTGTAAGTGATCGTTGACGTATGCATTCACGCCATTTTATTGACTGTATCGTCCTTGTTCAGAATGTGAGTAGTCGTAGAATCCTCGTTTCTGTGGCTCTCTCAGACCGCCGTGTCCGTCCCATATTATCTAGGAGGTGAGTCATTGTCCGTTGCCCGCTTTCGGAGCTATCTCACATACTGTATCTTTTGACTTCCCATCCAGTTCGTGAGTCATCATAGACATCGTTATCTAACTATCCGACTGTATTGTTCTGGCCGTATCCAATTTAGCTCGTGAGTGACCGTCCAACCACGTCTCCATAGACGTCTCATATACGATATCATATTCGCTATATCCCGTATAGAAAGTGAGTGATCGTTGACCCCATATGTTTGCATCCCTCTTACCGATTTCTTTGTGCCCGTCATTCCCTGTCTAGGAGGCGAGTGATCGTTGGCTCCGTATTCTCACAGACATCTCATAGAATTTGTCCTGCTCGGCGTGTCTCATACAGCTGGTATGTCACTGTTCTTTTCGCGCTTTCAAAACCTTCTCATAGTTTGTATTATGCTTGTTGTATCACATCCAGTCCGACTACAAAACCAAAGTCACTCGTTTAGAGCGCGACGAGTCCAAGCTACAGTCTGACCTCACGGCACAAAGAGAGGAAGTCAGCCGAAGAAATCAAACTATCTTGACTCTCCAAACAAACCTGGAAACCGCATGTGGAGAAACTGTGACACTCAGGGCCAGCTACGATTCCAAAGTCGCAGAGAATACTAGACTGCGGTCTGACCTCGTCGCTCGAAGGGAGGAAGTCGTCCGAAGAGATCAGACTATCACAGATCTTCAATCAGAGTTGCAAACTGCCCATGGCAGAGCTGCGACACTCGAGGCCGATTATAATTCCAAAACGACCGAGAACGATAATCTGCGGACTTCCCTCGCCGCTCAGAGAGAGAATGCCGCCCAAGCGGATCAGACTCGCTTGGATCTTGAATCAGACTTAGAAATCGCATGGAGAGAAGTCGACAGGGTCACGGCCAGCTACGATTCCAAAGTCACTGAAAACGCTAATCTGCGGTCTGACCTCACCACTCAGACCGCCCAAGCAGATCAGACTATCTCGCGCCTCCAATCGGAGTTAGGAACTACACGTCGGGAAGCTGGGACGCTCAGGGATAATGTCTCTAGTTTTCAGCGCAGCAAATCTGAGTTACAGTCCGCGATCCACACGCTGAAAGGGGAGATCGCCGAAGCCAAATTGAGGATGTCCCCGGGCATCGGGGATTTCAAACAATGGATGCGCAAGAACTCCATTAATACGGATTCGCTCATCGACCTATCGAGTTCCTCCAGTGACATGCATCACGTGCATGCACATAATGCTCTCATGAATTTGCGCGCAGAGAAATGGAGTTTGGCGGACGAAGATGCCAAGAGGGTAATTTTCCGTTTCGTTGGTGTTCTTCTGTCTACTCATCCACACGTCAAGTCTATCGACTCTCGGTCGTCAGCCATGGGCTATATTTCCAAGGCCGTCGCACAAATTGGACTAGGTGATCCTGAGAAAGCGATGCAGGTATTTGACCTCGGGCTTGCAAACTGTAATCCGGACGAGAGCAATTTGCTGTTGCTCATCAAGGTTAGCGATCCATACATAGCAGGCCTCTGATACGACTAAGCGTCTTACCCAGACCATTCTCTTATTTGTGGCCGAGAAATGTGACGCAGCGATCTCTAGTGTTCACTATCTGATTGACGCCTCGAGGGACAAGGAGACAAAGAATTGTTGTATCCAGGTATTTCGTGTCAGATCAGATTGTGGACGTATACCCGATCATCTCATCTAGGTCCTTGGAAGAATGTATCACATGCAAGATGATTATGCACAGGCCGTAGAGTCCCTCGAAAAAGGACAGGACCTCGCTTCGTCCTGTAGTGGCTCTAATCTTCAAACAATCTCGCTCGTGAGTTACTCTTCATGGCACTATTGTGATATTTTATGACCTCTGAGATAAGATATTCGGAAACAAATGGACCTTTGACGGGTTTCAGATCACGATGCAACGATATCGTTGTGAAGATCTCTGTGCCTCGGATCGTATAGAAGAGGCCAAGGAGGCACTTGTCAATATACTCGATGCCTCTGACGAGGAGATATACATGAGCAACTGGGTGATGGGTGGGTACTGATATTTGAACCGGATGGACTCGGGTCAGACGTGTGCATTTAGATCTGAAAGGCAAATGTGCCGCCAAGCTTGAAATGCTCGGTGACAAGGCGGTCAACTCTGGGAAGCACGATGACGCAATTGCACTGTACACTTCTGCATTGTCTTTCAATCCTTCAAACTCGATAGAAATCTTGGTGAAACAGAGCAGGGCGCGAGCTTCAAAGAGGTTGTAAGGTGATGCCCTGACGGGCGCGAACGAGGTGTATGGGTTTTCTTTCTTTCTCTCAGTAGAAGTCGTCCATCTAGCTACAGATTGATCATCATGCCAGTGTGCTCCTAAACTCGGAGAATGTCATAATGTTCTTGGCTTTATCTTCTCTCGTCCCAGTCATCTAGTCATTCTGGTCAATTATACGGCTTTGAGCCGAGAGAAGAGGAAGTGCATTGGATGTGAGGTACGGTACATACAATGTAGGGACAATAACTAGAAGACCGGAAGGGAAGCGGAAAGTAGTTGTTGGGAGCGCTTTCCGCCCCGGCCCAGATGCCCGTGCCTGCCGGGTATATGAACTGCAAGGGTAGGTAGGGCCGCCTCGCAAAGGAAATCCAGGAGGTGCAGTGCGGTGCGGTGGACATGAAGAGCTATGGAGACAAGCAGTGCGAGGAAAGGGTCCCCGCTTGCCAGAGACCCTCACTAGGAAACTCGCGTGAATGCTATCACGGTGGCGCGTAGTGCAGGGACAGGAAAGGGGGCCACCGCGGCGTCTCGGTAATGCTCTCTCTACCAGCGTGTAGGGCGCTGTTGATGTTGACTATTACTTGATCGAAGAGATTGTCGACATACTTTGGTGCGCGATGCGGCTTCTTCAGTGTGGGAAGGCGTATCCCTATATGTAGACATGGGGTGAACTGATGGAAAATGCAAGTCGGGAGGTTCCGGATCTGGAGGATATTCATGACGGACAACGATGAGGTGCGAGAGCATGAACTTGGACCACCTGCGTATTCGATATATCCATTTAAATTGGGCCGCAGTTGTTCCCTGCAGAAGACATTGAACTTAGTTTGTCTTGGCCATTGCTATTCATGTACATATGCATTACGGCATGTTTACCGCAACACTCAGTGAACACGTTCTGATTACAGCATGTTTCATAATATGATATGTGCTCAATGCGAACAATTTACTTGACTTGAAAAGTTCTTGTTTTTTTTGTTGGTCTCAACTTGCGAGTTCAAGGGAGATGGTAAGTTCGTGTTGCATGTTAAGTCAGCTGTCTGACAAAGGTCTGCACTCCGTCTAGCCCGTGAGTAAACTCTGTTTTATGACCAACTTCAAGTTACAGACCGCATCGTGTTCGTCGGATCCCATTTAGTGGGTGAGTGCTTTATTCTCATTGCCGTCCCACGGACTCACCTTGCTTATTGCATAGCTTGTGAGTGATCATCGACCCCATGTAATCAACGACGTCTCACAGGTCGTACCGTGCTTGTTGTAGGAAGTGAGTGCTCGTGGAACCCATACTCTTACAGTCGTCTCACACGTTGCGCTTTTCAAGACCTTACAGAATCTATGCTGCTGCGTCCAGGAAGTGAGTGGTCGTTGACTCCTTGCATTGGTTCGCGACAACTCTAATCTGCGAGTTGCACTTGACATTCAGGAACCGGCGGATGTTGAAGCTAATCGGACTATCTCGAGACTCGAAGAAGCCTTGAACACTGCGCAGGCGAACAGCGAACGACTCACATCTGACTATAATAACAGAGTCGCTCGTTTTCAGCGGGAGAACTCTGATCTTCAGACTGCCCTCGACGCTCGGGAACGGACAGTTATTGATGCCAATCAGACCATCTCGGACCTCCGCTCAGCTTTGGACACCGCACATGAGGACTCTGAAAGACTCAGAGTAGGAAAGTTGCCGTTTTCAGTGCAACGATTCTAACCTGCGGGTCTGCCCTTGACCCTTAGGAACAGGCGGTTGTTGAAGCCAATCAGACCATCTCGCACCTTGAATCAGTCTTGAACACAACACGGGCGGACACCGAAAGGCTCAGAGCTGACCACAATACCACGGTTACTCGTTTGGAACTCGAGAACGCCAGTCTCCAGTCTGCTCTCAATGCTCGAGAACGGATGGTTGTTGCAGCCAATCAGACCATCTCGGACCTCGAACGGACTTTGAACACTGCTCAGGAGGATGCCGGGGCACTCAGGGTACGAAACTTGCGTGGCTTTAGCGTGATAAGTCTAATGCCACCTCTACCCTCGACACTCAGGATCAGGCAGTCATTGACGCAAATCAAAAGGCCTCGAACCTCTTAACGGCTTTGAACACCGCGCGGGAGGATGCTGAAAGACTCCAGGCTGATCACAATACCACAGTCGCTCGCTTTCAGCGCGACAACGCAAATCTGCAGGCTGCCCTCGACGCTCGCGAACGGGCAGTTGTCGACGCCAATCAGACGATCTTGAACCTCGAATCGACTCTAAACACCGCGCGGGAGGGAGCTGAAAGACACGGAGCTGATCATAATGCCATAGTCATTCGTTTGAAACGCACTAACTCCGACCTGCGGTTTGCCCTCGAAGCTCAAGAACTTGCGGTTATCGAAGCAAATCAGACCATCTCGAATCTCGAATCAGCGTCGACTGCCGCACGTGAGAACGCTGAGAGACTTAGGGTATGAAAGTCACCGTTTTCAGTGCGACAAATCTAATCTGCGATCGGCACTTCAGGAACGGGCAATTGTTGAAGCCAATGAGACTATCTTGCACCTCAAATCGGCCTTGAACACGGCGCAGGCAGACGCTGAAAGACTCACGGCTGACCACAATACCGCGGTCACTTATCTCGAGCGCGAGAATGCTAACCTCCAGTCTGCCCTTGCCACTCGGGGGCGGGCTGTCATTGGTGCCAATAAGACCATCTCGAACCTTCGATCAGCTTTGAGCGCCGCACAGGAGGACACTCAAACGGTCCGGGTACGCAAGTTACTTATTCTTCAGTACGACTCTAATCTCCAGTAGTCAACTCTTTGCGAACATCTCATTGCCTCAAGTCGTATGGAGGAGGCCATGGACTCACTTCTCAATATACTCGACCCCTTTGGTGAAGACATACGAGCGAATGAAGCAAGAGTAGACTCACGACGTGACGTGGCGAGTTTATTTCCTCTACGGTCTTAGTAGCACCGGCAATGGGTTTCCGGTTGGGAACATTCAATGCTTTGTTGTAGGACATTGCGCGTATTCATGATTATGATTTGTGTCATATTAGTGGCATGCAGCGTCGCCAGTCGCCGACTCCGTAGTCGGGTCGACGAGGGTGTTGTGAGAGCCGTGAGGGACATAGCGTAGCGTATGGACCCGCGTCGTCAGTCCAAGGAGAGTTTAGAGCTCTCAGACATACTACAATGGTAATGGCCCTGTGTAGCGGAAAAGAATAGGTAATCAATTAGCTACAACTAACTACACGAGTGCTCTCGCCTTGAAGACAAGAGTGACAGGAATACACATAGTACTCGCCACACCAAAACAAGATCCTGCGAGGAGGGAAAAACCGTCGGGCGGTTGCAGTGGGTAGAGACAAGCTCGTACATAGCGCTAGCATTAAAAAAAAGAACAGAGAGAAGTCCTGGCATTCATCAGCAGCGAGCCTGGAACACAACATATCACTTGCAGTGTGGTTCATCAACGATTGCTTGGAGAAGGCGAAAGTAGGTAAGACATTGTGTATGTATTGACACGGGTAACCTGCGGGTCACTGTGATGGACGAGGACAAGCGCGCATACGAGACCGAAGCTGGGACGACGATACTGTGAAGGGTAACAGATAGAGGAAACTTGGATGGGGCGGGAAACAGCGCAACAGTTTGGACGCAACGTCTAGATAATAAATAGTGACAACATGGACATTCGAGTTATCATACCTAATCTAATCCATCAGCCAATCGTGTTGGACTTGGGTCCTTTGAAACTTGGCGGTCGTCAACTTTCTCGATTCTCCACTTACCAAGCTCTGCTGACTTAGCCTCTTGGTAGAACACAGTAGGAAAGGCTTAGGTAGAATAGCTTCGCAAGATATGTACTTAGTACGGTTATCCATAGCACTGGTTCAAGACTCTCGACCTTCGAATCTTACGCATACATAGCAAACTCACATAACGTTGCATGTCCACCCCATTTGATCTTGCATCTTCGGGATCTCCCCCTGCATCTCCTTGGGCAGCCATCCTAACCGCTCCTGTACGCGCTCCTCGAGCAACTTGTCCGCTGCCGCCGCGTACTTGCGTAACGTGTACTCGCCTTCAGCGTACCCTCCAGCCCGCAACGCCGCCCACGCTACATTCCTCGCCAACACCGATATGTCTCGATACGGAACCGTATCCAGGATGACAAAGTACGTCACTGGGAACGTCTTGAAGCGGAAGAACCACGCATCGGGGTTACTCGCCACATCGACGAGGTACCCTTGACACGGGATGTCCCTCTTCTGTCCGTACAGCACGTCCACCGCGGACCACGCTACATCCCACTTGCCACTCGTATATGGGGGTGAAGGGGGAGGAAACAGCGATGGCGGGGCCGCGAACTGACACCCACATGCCGCAGGCAGTGCTTCGTTGTTCGAGGGTCCCGATCCGAACATCTCGACCTTGCGGCCAGGGTCCGTTTCGGAACGGAGGACGACCTGGAATAGATCTGGCCGTGCGCGAAGCTCATGCAGGAACGCCTTGACGAACCCTTCTCGTTCGTTTCGTATCGCGCCAAACATGTACGCCCGCGCCTCGAACTCGACCCAGATAATAGAGCCACGCTGTGGTGCCCGGAAGATTGTCGGAATAGGGCCCTGCATGTCTTGGGGTCTAGGCGTGGCCACCATGTCGGCGACGATGATGCCAGACAAGGAGAGATGGTTCCGTGACAGGCTGAGATCATTAGCGTTGAAGTGGGGTGAACTTTGGCAGAACGTCGGGCTTGGAACAAGGCCAAGGGCTTCGAAAGAAAGGAAACCAACGAAGTCTTCAAAGTCGTTGCAAAGACGCATGAAGCGGTTTTCTGCATTGGGTGGTGGTTGGAGTATTTTGAGGAGGAACTATGCGTGAACAGAGTTCAGAAGTGTTGAAAACAAGAACAGACTTTGGAACGGATACCTACCCACCAAGCTTCGTTGGACATACTAATTGTGTGCGAGCGATTAAAAACCCAGCCTCCAAGGAACGGGAACTGGCTCTCTAAACACTGGCTCTCTAAACAACTTGGTCAATTATTTTGAGGAAAATAAGTCGTTATCACTGACCAGCACCACCCACGTCGGCAGCTGTACCATGATGTGATATAGCGAGTGCATCCAAAACTGCGTCTTTAAACCACTTCAAAGGAAAACCCAAAGGCCACAAGAACAAGTCGACAAATCTAGCGAGATCGTCCACAGAGAAGTCGTCGCTGAGAATGAGGTCCTTGAAAGACACCTTCTCTAATGACTTCATAAAGAGTGTCGGTTCATGGAAAATGATGCGTCGAGCAAACTGTTGACAGACGGAAAATCGCTTTTCTAACATTGACGTCTCTGACCAAGGACTGCCTGCTTCCATGGAAGCGTCGACGAACGACTCAAAGTCCATGAACGGTTTCAATACCTTGATCATCTCTTCCTTTCGGCTGCATTAAGGGATGCGTATCAGATCGATTTTGACGATAAGAGTCAGCTGGAACATACTCTCGTAGCGACACCTCAATCAAGTCTTCATCCCCCTCTGCCGTAGTCGACATTGCATGAGACGAGAACAAGCGGGGCGACGCACTGAAAGCACCTAGAATACGGATGCATTCCAGGAGCTCCTCAGTGGTCTGCCTCGACTGTTTTTCGAACTTTGCTTCAGCTGTTGATGGTGCTCGATCGTTGGTGGCATGTAGAGCATTCTCGGGTTGGTATAATTCATAGGCTCTTCTTTGGAGTGCATCCAGCACATCGATTGCTTTCACCATCTCTTTCTGGAGCAGCTTTAAGCGGCGTCTGTGGCCATCATCCACTGAAAATGTACAAAGCGACCATGTCAACGCTATTCGCCACTGATCATTCACTTTCACCTTTGAGGAAAAATCGCTTTTGATGGATCTCTCGTCCCGTCTTCTCGACTCGAATTGCCTCGAGATACTCGCGCACCCAGCGCGCTTTCTCGAGTGCTGCGTTCCAGTCTGTGTAACGGCAGATCTGCTCCTTCGTTAGTAATTTGGCGCCGTTCCTGACATCGTCTACATCCTTCGACGCGTCCTTGTATTTCTTGCACAGGGTAAGGTACTGTCTGTGATGCACTTTGCAACGGTCCGATTTGGGATCGCCTTCGGTGGGTAGTTGACCACACTGGGTGATACCGTCTTCCTCGAGAGTGAGACATTGAAGTGGGAAGGTGTGGGCGTAAGTGGAGGTAGCAGTGGCCTGATCATTACGAGTTTCTTTCGTGGTTCCTCCCGTGTTTGCATTCGCGGTTGCTTTCGACTTGCGCTTATTTTTTGGTCCTGGCATGTGTACTGAGGTGGGGCGACAGGGTCACTGGAGTAAAACTTGAAAGGACTGAAGAAAAAAGTTGGCGCAGCACCCACAGAGAACTGATATCACCAGACCATGGCGCAACGCCCATAATGAACCCGGGCGCAAGGAAGTCGCCATGGAAGGATTGACCTTGTGAATCCAGACCGTACGGACCTTGGAATTTGCCTCGAAAGAAGAAGCATACTTCCCATAAGGATCTATGAACTTCAAATTGGATTAGAACACGAACGAGGCGCATGGAGGAGGTCAACAACCGACTGCGATCGATCTCGAAACTGAGGCACAGTGTCAGCTCCATCCTCAGGCTATTCGGGGCCACTGAGGCTTCGGCCAACATGGTCGTCCCAAGTGCGCTGTCAGTGGCACTTGAACATCATGAAGCTGACAACGAGTAGGTCCCAAGTTTCAAATTCCGAGTCGGAGCCGCATACGGTGGCGTCTCGTGTCATTACGATTTAGATGATGATGAAAAATGGCGCTTCCCCGGGTCACGGTGAACGACTTTGGCTGAGGTGCGTATGTTCCTGCACCCCGGGACATCTCCTGTGTTGGATTGCTAGTGCTACTACATCCGAGCACGTAATCCCGGCCTAGCCCGAGCCTGCTGCTGTTACTCTTCGTCCGCACGAAGTCCATCGGCCCCATCCGCTGGATCTTATGCGTCCGTGGTGGGGATTTCTGTCTGACGGTAGCTTCATCTACGGTGGGGTCCGTATCTTTCAAGTCAGCTTTATCATCGAGCGCGATAAAACTGGTGTTACTTCTCTCCGAGGAAGAGCTTGATTTCGCACGCGATCGACTTCTCAAGATCTCAAGATCTCATGACCCATGAGTGCATCATTGTAGACATACGTAAGCTGTCAAGGCACGAGGCATACCCCCATCTCCATCGCCTCTACTGCTCCTCCCTTCCCGCCTACTTTCTCCCTCTATCTTACTCCACACGCACTCTTACATAATGGCGCCCTCTCATAATGCTATCACTTGTCACTGGTGCCACACTGCAAAGGAGATCGAGAAAACAGGGTCCGTTGAACAGAGGTAGTATGAACGAGAAATGCTAAACAGAGTGAAGGACAGATCGATGGCATAGAATTGATGGATCTACGGAACAGCAGAAGAGACGATTGAAACCGAAACCAGCTAAGCGAACGAGTCCAAATCACACAATCTCCAACACCTTTGCCTTGACATCTTTGGGGTTCGTCTTGTATGAAACTCCTGGAATAATGATTTCGTGCTCAGCGGCGACGCGCTTGTATTGCTTGTTCGATTGCTGCTCGAGCAGGAGTGCATTGAATGGGCGCCCGAGGCGGGCAATCAGCTGGAACGCTAGGGTAGAGGGGTCCACCCGAGCTAAAGGCTCCGCATGTGAGGGGGAAACTGGCGCCGAAACATCATCAGTACCGTCGCCCGAGCACACATCGGACTCGACTTCCTCCTCCTCACTTGGCCCTACGTCAGACTCGGCCTCCGGTTCATCATCCGACATGAACCCATCAAGAGGGTCACAGAGATCACGGAGCCAGGGATGTACGAAGACGAGCTTTCGGGGCTTCGTCAGTGGCATCACATCCGCGGTCCTAAACTCTACTTTACCGAGCAACGAGACCGTTGCACGATAAAGATTTCCCCGACTATCGTCTAGCTCTTGTGCACCAAGTTTTGTAACGTGGAACATGATGCACGGGAGTTGTAAACAACGGTTCGAGAAGGTTGCTCGAGGGAAATGAATGATTCGATAGTAGAATGATAGGGCATCCTGCGGTACCAATTGGATGCGCAGCTGTTCCACGCTTGCGTCGAGTTCATCGACCTCCATGGGTGGTGCACTATATGAAACCTGGCTATAGACTGCGAGGGAGGCGGGAAGAGCGGAATTATATGGCAATGGTTTTCCGGTCCACGCGATCACGGTGACATCTCCCGTGCGAGCGACGATGTTCTCCAAAAGATGCCCGAGTGCTGTTTTCCCCAATCCGTAGCGAGGTACGATGTCACTTGAGAAGATCCCGATCAAGGAGTATGCGATATCCTCCTCTACCGTCGCATTGCGGGTCGATGCTAACCGGAGTTTCTCTCGTACTCCTAGGTTCTCTGGGTGGAAGGACGTGATAATCTCTGGAGCGACCCCCATAGCTCGAGCTAGTTCTTGCTTGATCGCAGGCGATTCCTTGTGATTGGTGTGCGTGTCGTTCAGGTAGAGTTTCCACTCGCGATTATAGAATCGGATAACCTTGGACGCAAGGAGTTCCTGTAAAGTCCAAGCACGCGTCATCCATCGGCTCTTCGTGAGGGCGAGGTCACCGAGTTCTGCAGAGGACAGGACATCTGCGAGATAGACGAGTGTTTCCGCCGCCTTTTCATACCAGGTGTACATGGCGATGAGAGATTGGCTCAAGATAGCACTCGTATCCTTATCGATGCAACAGGTGTCTGACCAAGCCCAGTGATAACCATCTTCGCGAGCTATTGCACAGAATTGGCGGAGCTTCTCGTTCAGTGGCGATTCGTCCAGTTTCCAGACCGAATCAACGACGTTGACGTCCTTGAACGTTGGTTCCTTTCCCTCCCATGTGTGCGAAAACATGATCCACTTGAAGTATTTCGCGACACATTGACGGATGTGCACGCGATCTATTGTCGTGATTGCGGTTTCGGAGACGATCTTCTTGAACGCTGTTTCCGATTTGAACATCTGGATCCGCTCTTGTGCGGTACACAGTTGGCCCGTCATGACATGGATGAGAACGAGTGGACAGAGATTGAAGATCTCATGAATGGCGGCATCGATAGCAGCGATTGTCTCGTGCGGAGCGGTATAGTTTGCTCGTAGTCCTGTACGATATTATGACCATTGCTGCTCTGATAGTATGAGAAATACATACGGCGTATTTGTTCGTCCGGTGAATTCTCAATGATTGAGAGCATGTGAAGCAGGGCGTTGTTCGCTTCACCATAATCGCCTGCACCATGGAGCGCCGTATACTTCTTTTCGTATCCCAAATGCGACGACGAGTCTCGTTGGATCACCTAGTGCGTACAAGGATGATTATATATAGTGTCAACTATGACAGTATACATACCTCATTCGCATCCGTCAGGGCATCTTGCCACAATCCTTTCGAAGCTCTTGCCCTGCTCCGTTTCAGAAGGATGTTTACTGGACTTGAAGGATCGAGAGACATTGCGGAGGTGTACCGTGAAATCGCGTTGTCGTATTCTCCAGAGTGCAGCGCCGTGTCACCAAGCGCTTCGAGTGCATCGATACATTTTCTTTTGAGATCTGAAAGTAGGCGTCATTCGAGTGCAATCTGATCCAAATATCGGTACCTACCCATAGCACGGTCTCTTATCGTACTGGCAAGTGTCACTTCGTTAAAGGTATCGAGTATCTTGAGAAGTGTCTTCGTGGCCTCCTCTACGTGACCCGCGGCATAGAGGTCTTCACAATGATATAGTTGCACCGTGATCTCAAGCCCGTCAAAGGTCCATCCGAATATCTTGTCCCAAAAGTCAGCACATATCATCGTGTCAACAGAAGTAACTTACGAGGGTTATTATCTCCAGATCAGATCCTGTACAGGATGAAGCGAGGCTCTGTCCTCGTTCGAGTGACTGTACAGCACACGCATGATCGTTCTGCATCGAATACATTTTTCCAAGGACCTAGGCGATGTCATCAGGTACATGTATGTCGTCTGATCTCACATCAAAATACCTGGAAACAACAATACATTGTCTCATTGTCCCTCGAGGCAGCAATCAGATCGTGAACGCGTGAGATCGCTGTATTGCATTTCTGAGCCACAAATATCATGATGGCCTATGCGACATGGGGCTCAGTAATATCAGGCCTGTCAGGCACATGACTCACAAACCTTGATGAGCAATAGTAAATTGCTCTCCTTCGGATCGCAGTTTCCAAATGCGAGGTCGAATACCTGCATCGCCTTCTCTGTTTGACCCGTTCCGATTTGCGCAAGAGCCTCGGCAATATAACCCATGGCTGATGGTCGAGTGACGATAGACTTGACGTTGTGTGAGTGAACATCAGTGTACCGATGGGAAAACTAAAAATCACCTCCTTGGCGTCCTCGTACGCCGAACACCAGTTTTCCGAATGTACTTTCACGAGAGCATTGTGAGCAAGTACATGATGGATGTCACTCAACGAAGTCGATGGGTCTGGATACGGGATGAGCGTATTCGCGTCAACGGAGTTCTCACGCATCCATTGTGCGAAATCCCTGGTGCTCAAGGACAACCTCTGTTTGTCTTCAGCAACGTCCCTTCTCAGAGCGCCGAGCTCGGACTGCAGATCAGATTTCTCGCGCTGAAGACAAGCAACTTTGGTATCATGGTCGACCTTGAGTGTTTCAGCGTCCTCCCCCATGGTTTTCAAAGCTGATTCTAGATTCGATATTGTCTGATCTGCTTTGAGAACCACCTCCTTCTGAGCGTCCAGGGCAGACTGCAGATGAGAGTTGTCGGATTGAAAACGAGCGACTTCGGCATCGCGTTGGGCTGCCATTATAGAAAGGGCAGCAATTTGATTTCCGATTTCATTGTTCTGTCATTACACAAACATGCGTTACACTCTCGAAAAGCGATAAAAGACGGGATCGGAGAATCACTGACTTTCTGTACGGAATGCGGCAAGGACGATAACGTGTGTGTGACAGTGATGGAAGCACCAAGTCATAGACAACTCACGGACTGAATGGAACAAACAAGTATAAAATAGTCCGTAAGACAGCGGTAAATAAATGGAGGCAATACTTACTTCCTAGATGGGATGCGACAAGCAGAATACGAACTGTGGAAAGGCTTTTAAAGCACAGAAGTGACAATGACGCACAAGCTACAAGAGACGCGACAAGAGAATACGGTCGATGAGATAGCTGTGACAAAACTGAGTCAATGCTCACTCACCTCCTCCTAGATATGAAGGGAGGAGCACAATATATTCTGTGAGAGGGATGTAGAACCACGATTGGATGACTTCTCACGAGCTAGACAGAATACGACAAGCACAACACAACCTTATTGACAGCTACAGGATGGCGTCTATGATGACTTACGAACTGAATAGGATGTCGCAGGATATGGTGTGTGAGATAGCTTTAAAATTGAGGATGAGACACTCACTTGCTGAATAAGATTCGACGGAAACAACAGTCCGTAAGAAGGCTAGAAAAGCACATATTCAACGACCACTCACTTTCTGAATAGGATGCCACAATGACGATACACTCAGCAGAAGGACAGCGACGCCGATGAACACACTTACAATCTAAACGGGGCGTAACAAGGATGATATAATATGTAAATGGTTATGTGTGCAGTAAGTTAACGATCGCTCACAAGCTGCATGAGAGACGATGAGGATGCAGTCTATGAAAAGTTGGAGCCGACGATCACTCACTGGCTAGATGGGATGCGACGGATATAATACTGTCTAAGAGGTACGTGAAAGCTCGGAGTCGAATTCACTTACTACCTATATGGAATACGACAACAACATACTGTGGTTAGACGGCTGTGAAAGAATGGGATAGACAATCGCTCACGAACTAGATGGGACGCGGTAAACATGATGTAGTCATAAGATACCTGTGAAAGCACAGATTCGTCGAGCACTCACAGACTAGATGAGATGCGGCAAGCACAATCCGTTCTGTGAGACGTCTTGGATAGCATGGGCCCGACAGCCACTTACGACCTACTTGGATGGGATACGATAAACCATTCGGTCATGGGGCTGCTGTGAAAAGATGGGTTCGATGGCCACTTACGGGCTAGATGGGATGCGACAAGCACGATACAGATACACTGAGACCTCGTGAAATCGTGGACTTGACGATTACTCACGAACTAGATGGGATACAACGAGCACAGTACAGTTGTTAGACGACCGTAAAAGCACGGATTCGACTACCACTTACTTGCTAGACGGGATGCGACCGTGACAAGCACGGTAAGTTCATCAGTTAGCAGTGAAAGTACGAATTCAACAATCACTCACGTCCTAGATGGGACACTCGTCAGACGGCTGTCAAAGCATGGTTCGACGCGCACTCACTTGCTATACAGGTTTTCGCCGACAAGTACGATATGTTTTGTGTGACATAGTTGACAGCACGAAGTTGACAATTACTCACATCCTAGATGGGATACAACACGCACAATACAGTGGTTAGATGGCCGTGAAAGCATGAATTCAATGCTCACTCACAGGCTAGATGGGATACGACAAGAGGATATGCTTATAAGAAGGCCGCGAAAGCGTGAATTTGACGTCACTCACGTACTGGATGTAAAATGACAGGCGAGATACGATGTCAGACGGTTGAGCAAACATGATTTTGACGATCACTCACGAGCTACATGGAAAGAATGAGCAGGATACAGTCGTGAGGCGGCTGTGAAAGTATATATTTGGCGTTCATTCACCTTCTTTATGGGATACGAGAAGAAATATACAATTGTAAGGCAGCCATAGAAGCATGACTTCGGCAATCACTCACATACTAGATTGGTTTCGACGGGAACAATATTGTCAAGAGATGGCTGTGAGAACAGCAATTCGACGATGACTCACGACCTAGGATGCAACAGGAATCATGAGACAGTGATGAAGACATGAATTCAATGATCACTTACGTCCTAGATTGGATGTGACAACGATACGGTCGATGAATTTGACAATCACTTACGATCTGGATAGGGTGCAACAAGCGCGACACGGTCGTGAGGCGGCTGTGGAAAGCATGAGTCCGACGATCACTCACATCCTAGATGGGATGCAACAAGCACGATAGTTCGTGAGACGGCTATGAGAGTATGCGTACGATCACTCACGAACTAGATTGGATCCAACAAGCACGTGACGCCATGAGACAGCCGTGAAGGGATTCGATGATCACTCACAGGCTAGATGGGATGCGACAAGTACGATACGCCCGTTAGATAACGATGAAGGTGTGGGTGAGGTGATCACTGGCACTCACTCGCTACATTGGATGCAACAACTCGTCAAAGGGTTGTGTAAGCATAAATTCGACGATGTCGGACTCACGTGCTAAGCATGGTATGGTCGTGAGACCGCTGTGAAGATATGGATTCGACGGTGACTCACGATCTGGATTGAATGCGACAAGCATGGTGTGGTCTGTTAGATGGTTGTGAATCCACGCAATCAATCATCGCTCACGATCTGCGTAACATGAGGCGACCACGATGCGACTCGTTAAACTGCTGTGGACCCAAGCAGCCAGTGATCACTCACGTTCTAGATAACATGCAACAAAGACGATGCAGTCTGTGAGACGGCTGTGATAACGTGGTTGATGATCCCTCACATACTAGATGGGGTGCGAAAATGATGATAAGGTCTTGGGACCAGAGGGAGATGATCACTCACTTTCTGGATAAGCACGACGTGGCCTATGAGACAGCTTTGAATTCACAGAGTTGACGATCACTCACTCGCTAAAGTGTATGTCGCAAGTGGGATACAATTTGTAAGATGGTTATGAGAGCATGGAATCGATGATCACTGACTCCCTAGAAAACATCGGACAGTCTGTAGACCCGTGAACGCTCAAGGTTGAGGGTCACTCACCCTCTAAATGAGACGAGGCGAGCACGATTCTGTCTGAGTTTCCGGGAATGGAATGAATGTGACGATTACTCACGAACTACATGGAATACAACCGGCATGGTACAGTCCATCAGGTGGTTAAGGGCATGTATTAGACGAGTGCTCACATCCTAGATGAGGTGCGATAAGCACGATACGTTCATGGTCGATACCATGGAGCCGGGATCACTCACAAACTGCATGGGATACAACAGGCAAGGCAAAGTCCATGAAACGGCGGTGAGGGTGTAGATTTATTAACAGCACTCACTTGCTATATGGGATCCCGGCGGTCCGACAAGTACGAGATGGTCTATGAGATAGTCGTAAAGCCAGGAACCTCAGGCTACTCACGAACTAGAGGCGCATGCAGACCTTCCGTTAGACAGTTGAATCGACATGCAGTCATTGACTTTACTGGTGGTTCTGGCATCTTCCTGCCCTTGAACTTGTCAGTTGACAACAACGAGACTCGGACCAGCAGTCTACGACGTGCCAGAAATGGAGTAAGAGCGATACGAAGGGTTATCGATCCACCTGCCACGTGTTTATTGAAGCTGGCAGTGATCAACGTGCCAACGACTGCCAGTGCCTCGGGATCATCCCGTGTCTCCTAGTGGCCGAGTCCGAGTCCCACGGGTCACGCGACCCTTTCACTGCCATCACTTCCGGTTCAGCGTTCGTCCCATTCGGTCTCGTTGTTGACCTGTCGACCCCCGTCCGTAAGCTCCTAGGGTACATAGTACTGGTGCGTTGGTCCGATCGCCAACTTCCTCCAATTCTCCGAGTCCGCCTACCAAACTTTACTCTGACTCAGTTTCCCGGCTGAACATGGAGTAATAACGACTATACTGTAACTCCTACCCAAAGGACCTACAGGAGACTACTAGCAGGCAGTATAACCTTATGATACTTAGGTACAGGTATTCTTGCCAAAACGACACTGGTTCAGGACTCTCTCGAGCTTCATATTTCAATATGCATGGCGAGTCCACACGTCATCTCTCAATCTCACATAACGTTGCATGTCCACCCCATCTGGTCTTGCATCTTCGGTATCCCCCCCTGCATCTCCTTGGGCAGCCACCCTAATCGTTCCTATGCACACTCCTCGAGCAACCTATCCGCTGCCGTCGCGTACTTGCGTAACGTGTATTCACCTTCAGCGTACCCTCTGGCCCGCAATGCCGCCCACGATACGTTTCTTGCCAATACCGATCTGTCCCGGTACGGGACGGTATCCAAGATGACAAAGTATGTCACCGGGAATGTCTTGAAACGGAAGAACCACCCCGAACCCTTAGGCTGACGTGCTAGGATGGTGAGGTATCCCTGTAACGGGGCCTCCTTCCGCTCCCCGTACAGTACGTCCACCGCGGACCACTCTACTTTCCACTTTCCACTCGTCAATGGGGGTGAAGTTGGAGGAGGCAGCGATGGGGGCGCCTCAAACTGGCATGTACGCATCGCAGGCAGTGCTTCGTTGTTCGAGGGACCCGATCCAAACATTTCGACCTTGCGGCCAGGGTCTGTTTCGGAACGGAGCACGACCTGGAATAGGTCTGGCCGTGCGCGAAGCTCGCGTAAAAAAGCACCGACAAAACCATCCCGTTCGTTTCGTACCGCGCCAAACATGTATGCCCGCGTCTCAAGCTCGGCCCAGACAACATGACCACGATGTCTTGCCCTGCGGGTCGCCGGGATGGGGCCGCGCATCTGTGGAGGTATAGAGGTGGCTACCATGTCGGCGACGATGATGCCAGACAAGGAGAGGTGGTTCCGCGACAAGCCGGGATCATCAGCGTCGAAGTGGGGTGGACTTTGGCAGAATGTTGGGATTGGAACAAGGCCCAAGGCTTCGAAAGAAAGGAAGCCAACGAGGTCTTCAAAGTTGTTGCACAAACGGACGAAGCGATTTTCTACATTTGCCGGTGGTTGGAGTATATTGAGGAGGAGCTATGCGTGAAGGAGATTGAGAGTGGACGAGGGCTGAGTACAGCATGAATACGTACCCACCAAGCTTCGTTGGACATACTAGCTGTGTGCGAACGATTGAAAACCCAACCTCCAAGCAACGGGAACCGGCTCTCTAAAACGATTTGGTCATTTATTTTGGTGAAGATAACTCGTTGTCACTGACCAACACTGCCAACGTTGGCAGCTGTACCATGACGTGATATAGCGAGCGCATCCAAAACTGCATCTTTAAACCACTTTAAAGGAAATGCCATGGGGCTGAAGAACAGATCAAGAAATCTTGCGAGATCCTCCATAGAGAAGTCGTCACTAAGAATGAGATCCTTGAAAGACACCTTCTCTAATGACTTCATAAAGAGAGTTGGTTCATGGAAAATGATGCGTCGAGCAAACTGTTGAAAGATGAAAAAATGTTTTTCCAACATAGACTTTCCATTTTCTGTCTCTGCCAGAGAGCTGCCTTCGTCGATGACAATGTCGACAAACGATTCAAAGTCGATCAATGGCTTCAAAAGCAGGATCATCTCTTCCTTTTGGCTGTATCAAAGATTCATATTAGGTCGACGTCAACACCAAGACTTTGGCTGAAGCATACTCTCGTAGCGATATGTCAATCAAGTCTTCATCCCCCACCTCCGTAGTCGATATTTTGAGAGACGGGTGCGGGCGGGACGACTCATTGAAAGTATCCGGGCTACGGATGCACTGCAGGAGCTCCTCAGTGGTCCGCCTCGACTGCTTTTCGAATTCTACTTCAACTGTAGGCGGTGCTCGATCGTTGGTAGGATGTAGAGCATGCTCGGGTTGGTATAGCTCATAGGCTCTACTTTGAAGTGCATCCAGCGCATCGACTGCTCTCACCATCTCTCTCTCGAGCAGCTTTATGCGGCGCTTGTGACCATCGTCCACTGACAAAGCGATCACGTCAACACAATTCGTCACCAATCATCTACGCTCACCTTTGAGGAAAAATCGCTTTTGGTGGATTTCTCGTCCCGCCTTCTCCACCCGAATTGCCTCGAGATACTTGCGTACCCAGCGAGCTTTCTCGAGCGCTGCATGCCAGTCTGTGTATTGGCCAATTTGCTCCTTCGCTGGTAACTCGCCACCGTCCTTGATATCGTCGACGATCTTGGATGCGTCCTTGTATTTCTTGTACATGGTACGGTACTGCCCATGATGCACCTTGCAACGATCAGGTTTGGGATGTCCTTCAGTTGCTAGCTGACCACATCGTGTGATTTCGTCCTCCACCAGGGTAAGACATTGATGTGGAGAGGTATCCGCGGGTGTAGGTGTGGCGACAGACTGAACAGCATTTTGGGTATCTTTTGCGTTTCCTTTCGCTTTTGCATTCGCGGTTGTTTTATTTTTCTGCTTTTTTCCGCGTCCTGGCATGTGCGTTGAGGGTGGGGTCACTGGGTCACTATAGTGAAGTTGAAAGGAACGCCGAAGAAATGTGTTGGCGCAGCGCCCACAAAGAACCTGGGCGCAAGGAAATCGCCAAGAAAGGATTGGCCTCGTGAATCCTGAGCGGGAGGACCTCGAAGACCCATAATGTTATCGGAACGCGAACGACTCGGAAATGCTATGGACTCAGTGAGTCGAGAACTGTAAGCCATCTTGAAGCAGCACAGTGTCAGCTCCGTCCTCAGGCCTCAAACTAGCCACTATTCGGAGTCAATAGTAGGCGGGTATACCACGCCGCCTAGTACCGCCGACCAGTGGCCGCGTCTCGAGTGTCACGGTGCTGGTACGACTCGTCAATGTCAAGTTCATCAATGCGTTTCAAATTCCGAATCGGAGTAACGTACCAAGTCGCATACTCCAAGACTAGAACATCATCGCTCTCATTGCTGGTCACGGTGCAAGTTAAACAATGGGCTGCCAATCGACGGCTGGTGCCTCCAAAAATGGCATTGACGGCGCTCAATTAGGCTAATTACTGGTATGCATGCGGCTCAGAGTGGAAAGTTGCTACTAGTGCAAGTGGACTTGGAGGGAACCACTCACTGACGCTACACCTGGCTGATACTAACGCGACGAGTTATGCAACAGCAAGACACATTCTTGAAACCGAAAAGGAGCGGGTTGGCAATGATGATCGAACATGATACCGCAACTACGAAAGCGCAGGAACAGGTACTAGTACAAGCTAATGAACATCAAGAGAGAAAGGGTAAGTCGTCTGGACGATAGTGAAACCGCCGTCCCACGGGATCATGCAGACACACCGCTCAATCATATTTGATCCTCCATCCTCGTCATCTCCCACCCTGCCTCCGGAGGCATCCACCCCAACCGAGCTTGTGCAGATCGCTCGAACAACTTGTCCGACGCCACTGCATACTTGCGTAACGTGTACTCGCCTTCACCGTACCCTCCGGCCTTTAGCGCCGCCCAGGATACATTCCGAGCCAATACCGATATGTCTCGGTATGGAACAGTATCCAAGATGACAAAGTACGTCACCGGGAATGTCTTGAAGCGGAAGAACCACCCCGAGCCCTTGGGCTGACGTGCTAGGATGATAAGGTACCCCTGCAACGGGAAATCCTTCTTATCGCCGTATAGCACGTCCACCGCGGACCACGCTACCTCCCACTTTACGCTCGCCGATGGGGGCGAGGATGGTGGAGGTGCCGATCGCGGGGCCTCAAAGCTACGCATACGTGTCACGGGCAGCGCTTCGTTATTCGAGGGACCCGATCCAAACATCTCAACCTCGCGGCCGGGGGCAGTTTCGGAACGGAGGACGACCTGGAATAAGTCTGGCCGTGCACGAAGCTCGCGCAAAAACGCTTCGACGAACCCGTCTTGTTCGTTTCGGACCGCGCCAAACATGTACGCCCGCGTCTCAATCTCGGCCCAGACGACACACCCGCGCTGTCTTGCCCTGCGGGTTGTTGGCATGGGGCCACACATCTGAGGGGGCCTAGGTGTGGCCACCATGTCCGCGACGACAACGCCGGAAAGGGACAGATGATTTCGCGAAATGCCAGGATTGTCCAAGTTGTCGAACTGGGATGAAGAAGGTTCGCAGAAAGTCGGGCGTGGGACGAAGCCAAATGCCCCGAAGGAAAGGAACCCAACGAGATCGTCAAAATTGTTGCACAGGCGTACAAAGCGGTTCTCTACATTGGCTGGGGGTTCAAGCATCTTGAGAAGCAACTACTCATGAAAAGAGTTCAGAAGAATCCGAGACAGTGGCTGTCTAAGAACTGGCACGTACCCACCAGCCCTCGTTAGATATGCTAATGGTATGTGCTCGATTAAACACCCACCCTCCGAGCACTGAGAATCGACTCCCTGAACGACTTCAATTCCGTACTTTACAAAAAATAATCTGTTGGACTCACCTACGCTACCGACGTTGGCGGCCGTCCCATGACGCGACATGGCGAGTGCATCCAAAACCGCATCTTTGAACCACATTAAAGGCATTGCCATAGTCCTCGAGAATAGATCGAGAAATGTGGCGAGATCCTCCACCGAAAAGTCATCGCTGAGAATGAGATCCTTCAAGGACACTTTTTCTAACGACTTCATAAAAAGAGTTGGTTCATGGAAAATGACCCGTCGAGCGAATTGTTGGTATACGAAAAATAGCTTTTCCTGCAAAGACTTGTCGTATTCTGTCTGTGGCCGAGGGCTGCCTTCTGCTGGAACATTGTCGACGAACGACTCAAAGTCCATGAACGGTTTTAATACCATGATCATCCTTTCCTTTTGGCTGTGTTGAGGGATGTGTATCAGATCGATTTTGACGATAAGAGTTAGCTGAATCATACTCTCGTAGTGACATGTCGATCAAGTCTTCATCCCCCATCTCCGGGGAGGTCGGTGACGGGATAACTTTCTTTCTCGGCATTCGGAGGGTCGAATTATGGAAAGCTTCTGGATTACGAATAGACTCCAGTATTTCCTCGGTGGTCTGTTTCGACTGTTTCTCCAAATCTACTTCAGATGCTGACGGTGCTGGCGCGTTCATGGAATCCAGGGCACCAGTGAGCTTGTATAGTTGATAGGCTCTTCCCTGAAGTGCGTCTAGCACTTGAACTGCCTCGATCATCTCTCTTTCGAGCAGCTTTAGGCGGCGCCTGTGACCATCGTCCACTGAAAATATAGTCAGAACAATGGCGTTGCCGATTATCTGTATCTATACACGCGCCTTTGAGGAAAAACCGCTTTTGATGGATTTCTCGTCCCGCCTTCTCGACTCGAATTGCCTCCAGATACTTGCGCACCCAACGCGCTTTATCGAGCGCCGTCTTCCAGTCTTGAATGCGGCCGATCTGCTCCTTTGTCGGTAATGCTGCCCCGTTTTTGACCTGATCGACGACTTTGGACGCGTCCTTGTATTTCTTGTACAGGGTGCAGTATTGTGCGTGATGCACGTTGCAACGATCTGGTTTGGGATAGCCTTCAGTCGCTGGTTGGCCGCATCGGGTGATTTCGTCTTCTTCGAGCGCGAGGCACTGAGCAGGTGTACTGGGTTCTGTTTGTTTGGAAGTAGCCTGATTGGCCTTGGGCTTTCGTTTTTTTCCTGGCCCAGGCATTCTTGAGGGCAACGTCGGGGGAAGCGCTGGTGCCCTGTGGGGTTAGTGATCGGATTAGGAACGTGGGGTAGAGCGCCCCGGGAATCCGCGAAGTCAGTGCTTCGATTAGGAAACCTATCAAAGCAGCCGTAGCGAACACTGGCGCCAAGACGCCAGCCAAGAGCATGAAAGACTCTGAGGAACTGTGATGAGTCCCCTATGTCGGGCTGCACATATGGATTGTCAATGTGTAGAAGGTCGATATCGAAATGCGGTTCAGAGATTGAACAGCCCAAACTTGCGCTCTGCGCCTCTGCTCTCTGGCGCAATTCAGACTGGTCTTCTTATTTTCTTTGACTTTAGAAGATCGCCGCGATCCACTGGCAACCGGGCTTCGATGCGCGGCGCATATGGGCGAGACGCAACACTGCGCTTTGCATTTCCCAGGACGTATTTTTGAGTGGTACTAGTAGGGTGCACGTTGCTGTGGATGGTATGGAAATTTAGGCACTTGCTAGCATCAATCATGAGAGGACCAGCTAGTCGTCTGATTCGCGTGCGGGTACTGCGCACGGCAATCTCAATGGGGAGGATGATAATGTGGAAGTTATGCATACCTTGAATAATCTACGCTAGTTTGACTCGGGGGGTTGGGGTCTAGGACTCATCTTTACTTCGGGGATAGCAATCAACGACACGTGAACGAAGTGAAGCGACTCAAAAACATGTTTTCCTATTTCTGGTTTGACAAAGGAGCGTTGGGGTTGAACATGGGCTGTCAATCGACGAGGATTTAAGAAGGTACGAGACGTCACACGAGCCTATGACACCAGTGTCTCCAGGACTATAAGAATAAATGAATAATTGTGAGCGTGCCCGTTCTATCTAATCTAATACACGCATCTGGATTCTAGATCACCTCGAACAACCTCAACAGTTTCACCCTATTGTTGCAGTACACAGTAAAAGTATGGCAATTGAGGCCATGCATGAGTCCGTCTGGGAGGTTCATTACGGTTCATAGGTCTTGACGTATGCTTCCAAGGTAAGTAGCTCGTCAATCTTTGCATGTCAGCTAGAGGATATTGATGGAACCACTCAAACTCGTACCTCTTTTGGCTCGGACAATCTGATTTTGCAGAGCCAACCTAGCTCTCGCATATCATAACATGCACAATTTCCAAATGTTGGCTACTTACCTTCATCGTCAGGGCGACGGTTGACCAGGCCGGGTTCACCGTCGAGTCTTTCATTTACCTCGACAACCTCACCAGAGACAGGTGCATACTGGACGGACGATCCTGAGTATTCTGACTTTGAATAAAGAGGATTCACTTAAACGATATCCGACGCGGCCTTGACACTCTCCACGGCACCAAGTCTTTCTACGAGCAAAGGGTTTTTGTTTCAGCCGCAGTAATTCCCCTGGGCACACGACCCTGACAGCGTGCTCACCTCCTTTGGAAATTTTTGATCCCACCTTGGGGAGTTCAACGAAAACAACATCTCCGAGGCTTTCCTGAGCGTGATCCGTGATAGCGATGGAACCCAAGCCTGTAGCATCGTCGAAGGCGACAGACTCGTGCTCCTCCGTGTACTTTTTAGCTGGTGAAAAAGTATGTGTTACTCGATGGCGAACTGAAGGTATGAACAGCACGCACTAACAATAGTCCGATGAGTAGGGAGAGGGAAGGCCCGCGGAGGACAGGCCCTTGTAGCTCGCGGAGAGTATGACACTCGAGCACGAGCGACTTGACGAATAGCGGAGAACATGGCTGAGTTACTGTCTGTCTGCTGCTGGGGTCACAGTCGTCGAAGAAAGAGAAGAAAACACGCAGTGAGATTCACTCGTCGTTATACGTATTTGGTTACTGTCACCCGCGGCGAGCCGATGGTCCGCCGACACGAATGGCCCATATCATTATGATGAAGAAAACTGAGTCGAGAACAATTCCCTGGTATCATTCACATACTAGTCTACACGGTACTCAGTACCCCCAAACTTCGTAGTCGACGGCCCACTGGCATGGACCTAAATTGTTGGCCCCAACCCCGAGTTTTTGGGGTTCACGTTGCTTCGTCCGACCTCCCCGAGTCGATCCAAGCAGCTGTCGTCAAGTCTACCACGACCGTGTTCAAATCCGCACGTCGGTGCTGGGAAAGTAGTGTAAAACTTGCGAACTCGGACCCGGCGGCGATTGCGGGAATGTGTTTGTCCAAGTTTGTCTACTTTCCAAAGGCAGCATTACCGCTTGGCTAGCTTCGACTTGGCCTCATTGCCGACAACGACAACCATGGCAGAAAGAACGAATCCCAACATGCTCTTTGCAAACTTCAACCAGGATTACTCGTATGTCTCTAATTTCATCTAGCCTTTTTGCTTGCTTATTTGTCGGCCTAGATGCATATCAGTTGGCACTCGCAAAGGTTACAGCATCACCAACTGCGATCCGTTCGGAAGAGTCTATACCATGAGTGCGTCCGCGCTGCTCTCTCATGTGACCGTCATTCAAAATTGAATGGTGTAACAGACGATGGCGCGCGCGGAATCGTAGAGATGCTCTTCTGCACCTCACTCATCGCTCTCGTCGGTGCCGCAGATCAGCCACAATCCAGTCCACGGAAATTGCAGATTGTAAACACAAAGGTACGCTCATATATCATATTTATATCCATGTTCGTCCAACATCCTTGCGTATTAGCGTCAGTCAATGATTTGTGAACTTCTTTTCCCTTCCTCTATTCTTGCCGTCAAGCTGAACCGTAAAACGCTTGTTATCGTCCTCGAGACCGAAATTTACATTTATGATATATCCAACATGCGTCTTTTGCACGTCATCGAAACTGCGCCCAACCCCGACGGTAAATATCCAGCTCTGTGTTCTCGACCCATATCCCTCACCTGTTTTACTCAGCCATATGTGCGCTCTCCCCAAACGCGGAGAACTCGTACCTTGCATACCCTTCACCCATCCCTTCACCCTCATCAACAGCCTCTGCGTCAACGTCTCCTCCTAGTGCATCGCAACAACCAGCAACTGGCGATGTCCTCCTGTTTTCCACGACGACCCTAACGCTCACAAACATCATTCGCGCGCACAAATCACCACTCTCTGCGCTGGCTATTTCCCCCTCGGGCACCCTCCTCGCAACAGCATCCGACAAGGGTACCGTCATCCGTGTATGGAGCATCCCAGGTGCAGAGCGGCTATGGCAGTTCCGAAGGGGCACGCGAGAGGCCAGGATCTACAGCATGTCGTTCAACACCATGGGAAGCTTACTCGCCGTCAGCTCTGCTCACGACACCGTCCATATATTCAAACTCGGCTCTCGACAAGGACCAGGGAACAGCTCAGGTGCCAAGAAAGACCGACCCTCGAGTCCGATGGAGTCTGTAGACAGCCGAGACCCCGAAGATGCACGAACGGGTGACTACGATTCATTTGTGGACGAACGCAAGAAGAGCAACAGTGTGTCTTCTGTGATTCGACGGCGGTCGTTGCATTTGACCAAGTCAATTTCGACCTCCGTGGGAGGGTACTTGCCGAACACGCTTACCGAACTTTGGGAGCCAGCGCGGGATTTTGCGTTTTTGAGGTTACCGACGAGCGGGGCACGGTGCGTGGTAGGGTTGAGCGGGTGAGTGTCATTTCTGGTTAGACAATGTCCGGTTACTGATTGTGGCATGCCATACGGATTTTTGTTGGATACAGCACGCTCCCGCAAGTGATGGTGATCTCCTCCGAGGGTTTTTTCTATGCCTACAACATTGACCTGGAGAACGGCGGGGAATGTACACTGATGAGACAGTATAGTCTCGTGGATGCGGATCCGAGCGGAATGGACTAAGGTTGGCAAGACGTGTGGTTCTCTGTGGTTTCCGGAGCTGTGTCGGGGTTGTGGGTGTTATCCGTTGTGCACATCTTTTCTGTCTTTCTTTCTTTACTCGAGGTTTTTCTTATATTTTCCTTTTCGATGTCGTTCTTACCACGTACACGTAGTTGGCACACGGAAGTGTGGATTGGATGCGACCGTCAGGTACTCCTTGGAGCCGCCGTGTACTTGATTTGAGGGTAGCTTGCGCTACACCGATGCTTACCCCACGTTAGACTCGGGCTGACAAAGAAGGCCCCTAATCACTAGACCCAATTTTGGATTCTGTCGGCATCCCGGGTTATGACCAAAATTTGAGCTAGCAAGCCCGCGCCAGTGAAGCCTTCCAGGACACGAACTGTGACCCATCCGGCGACGACCCCGGATCCGAAAGATCAGAAGCTTGCAGCGCCCCGCTAAAATACCGCTGAACGTTTCACGATGCGGGTGGGTTCAATCGACATCATGACCCTCAAACATCAGCCGGGAAGTATACATATGAGCGTCAGAACCAGGGTAGACGCTTCTTTGCCTCGTGGTGATTCATCAACAAGGCGTGTATTTACCGATATCAATCCAGTTCGTGCGAGCGGTTAAGGTGAAGGGGGCACAGGATATTGCTGTACTTGGCATTGCGCCAGTAGATGGACAACTGTCATTCTGACAAGACCAGACCTTTGCTCCGTAACCCCTGTGTCTACTGGCGCAAGGTGGCAAGTGCGCCGCAGGTCAGTAGGCTCGCCGCGTTACGCCGCCTACCTTCTGACTGCATTCGGGCAGGAAACTTATTCGTTCTCGGGTCCATAAAAGCCGCTTGATCCTCAGTGCAGGTCCATCCGCCTTCTCTTCGCCACTCTGTGGGTAGCATTTCGTTCCCTTTCAGCTATGTAGTCGGTTAAACCAAACCTCAGGCAGACAGCTACCACTACTATTTGAACCCTTTTCGTTAGAATTATGGATGCAGCCACCCAAAGTACGCACGTCCCCCCATTTCCATGGTTCCTTATAACGCGCTCCTCGTAGTCGTCGAGACATTCGGAATCCAGCCCGGGTCTAAACTTGCTACCCAGATCAGAGCGCAGTTGGATGCGGCCGAAGCGCTTGCACTGCTCGAGACCCCACTAACACCCGACGAACTTGCTGATGGCAGTAAACTCTTCCTTGTATCGCGTGATGGCGTCGCATCCGCCACGTTTACCTCTTCCGACGGTTCTGTACTTCCCGTCCGTGGCACGTGCAACCGGGATGGGACGTATGTATGCTTTAGCACACTGGATCCTCCCAGAATTCCGGGCCCTTACGAGTTCATCGTGGAGGGGCGTTGTATTCGAGTGTACCGCTTGAAGCAGTTGGTTTGGCAGTGCGGTGAATAGTAGGGCGAGCAGTGAATGGTTTATTAGTTGCCTGGGCCTGCGTATGATGGCGTTAGTACGTGTACTTGATGGGGGGTCTTTGTGGACTGATGGTATACGAGTCTTGTTTATAGCGCAGGAATGCAATTCCTTTGTTTTTCTATGCGTCCTGCAACTAAACTTCAACTCTGTATTGGTGGGAGTAGCCATATGTACTGAGAATAGCTGGATGGTCGGTGACAAGCTGGAGGCGCTCGAGGTCGTCCTCGTGTTAATTATGCAGCCGTGTTCGCTGGACAGGATTTTGAATTTTGTCGTCGTGTCGGATTGTGACCATCGGTGTCACGGAATCGTGCGTGCTGGGAAGCCCGCGATCCACTGACATCCAGTAAATAGAGCGAACTAGTACGGTGAGCAGGGATCCAAGAGGTCAGAACGTGGCCGCCGCCAATACCGACGTTGAATTTGCACTAAAATCCGTTGGCCGAACGTAATTAAATGAGCGTGAGAAGCGACCCGTGGCATGTAAACGCACGGGCAGAAAGATGGTGGTTGCAGTGATGAAGAAGAGTGTATCAGTTAAGTGATGATAGTTTCCGTGCCCCTAAAACGAGCTTGAGAAGTGACATTAAATGTCTTGTTAAACGCACTTGACCCGAGGGACTTAAGGACTCGGGACCTTCCAGCGTATTGGTTGATGAACCGAATTACTGAGATGAATTTCGTACTTACTCGTAAGAGAAGCCTGATCAGATAATGTCAGATGACGCGGCGTAGCGAACTAACCCTTAAAGGCAAAGGCTAGCACAGGATTTTATCGTACGTGGCATTGTAAGAGGTGACTTTCTGCCAGCGGCTAGATAACCACACTGGATTCGTCATTTATTAGTTGCAGGGACGCCATTCTGATGAGACGGACAACTTTGCTCTGCCTGATATTGTAGCGGGTGAATAGGAAGTGATGGAACCTGAAGAGCCTGCGTTCCATAGAATTTCAGAGGACTGAAGGAAATCCAAGACTTCAAGTTCTACAGTATCAACGTATCAGAACATCGCCAATTGACCAGTACTCACAAGCCACGAGTAGTAACGCCGCATGGCGGCAGACATTGAATCAGAGCCAATCAGTTGAATGTCATGCTGTTCGCCGCAGTTCCATACAAGTCCAAGCCGGATTTTTCTGTAAGCCCATTGGCATACAGTCACGTGTACGGTACTATATATCCTGCCGCACCTTGTAGAGATCAGTAGTCGCCCCAACAGAGCGTGGTCCTGTTCTGTCGCCCGCTTGTCTCAGTGTTTCCCGCTGTAGGCCACGGCGGGTTTCCATTTTCATCCCTAAACTTGGAATTTTTGTTTATAAATGGAGCGGCAGCAAAAATACGAACCCAAATATTAAGATGTCGATTACTTACAGGAAGTCTACTTGACCGTATGTTTGCTCCGCCGTCAGAGGTCGTGGTGGATGTGATTGTCGAAACTGAGCGCACGGGTGAACGGGGGCGCACCTGTAAACTTTTGGAACTTGTCTGGCGATGAAAATGATCATGATGGTGTGAGTAGATGGTAGTGCTTGCTTCCAGGGGCGCCACTGTCGTGAGTACCGTTAGTCGAAAATTAATCCATCACAAAAATTAGAAGTCGAAGCCTCGGCGAAGAATGCATCTGGCCGAGACTTTTGGAGCTAGATGACGTTACCGGCGTGCCCTCTTACTCCATTCGATAGGAAACCAAGACCATAAAAGCCGGCTGCCTGATCTTCTGTCTGGGCCTATCCGCCTTTCCCCCGTAACTCTGTGCGTAGGCATCTCTTTCCCTTCAGCTAGTTGGTTGAATCAAAGCTCAGGCTCTCATCATATTTGAACCCTTCTCAATTTACAATCATGTCTGTCGCTGCCCAAAGTACGCACGCATGTCTCGGCGCCTCCATGTTTTCTTTATGACGCGCTCCTCATAGTTGTTGAGGCATTCGGGATTCAGCCCGGCACCGAACTTGCTGCCGAGATCAGAGCGCAGTTGACCGCTGCTGAAGCGCTTGCGTTGCAAGAGACCAAACTAACACCAAACGAGCTTGCTGATGGCACTAAACTTTACCTGGTATCCCGTGGTGGCTTCGCATCCGGCACATTCACATCCGCTGGTTCTGTACTTCCCGTCCGTGGCACGTGCAACCAGGATGGGACGTATGTGTGCATCGGTAAACAGGCACCTCCCAGAATTCCGGGCCCCTACGAGTTCGTCGTGGAGGGGCGTTGTATTCAAGTATACCGGTTGAAGGAACTGGTTTGGCAGTGCGGTGAATAGGGAAAGCAGTGGATGCTTTATCGGTGTCTATAGTCATATGTAAAAATAGCGTTAGTACATGTATGTTGTTCACGGTCCTTGTAGGCTGATGGTATGGTCCACTAACGACGAGCTGGAATGTTGTTGGTGTTTGTTTACTCAACCGAAACAGAGCGCGCTGAGTAAGCAAGGGACTAAGTCCTCCTTTGGTCTTCCTCTTCTACAACTTCGACGACGAGCAGCGTCGAACAAATTCACCCTCCTCTCCTTGTTCTACTGTTTCTTTCTTCTCTCTTTGTAGCATAATCTTGTCAAAATGTCGGGTCGACCCGCCGGAAAACCAGATCTTTCTGGGTACAACTACGGTGCCATCTCCTCTCTTGTCCTCACAGCCGACCGTTCTGCACTTCCACGACGAGACAAGGAACCAGATGGCGCGCCAACTTCCCTCGCAGGTCGAATAGACCCTAGGGAAATGGGCTCGCGCGTCCAACGTGCCGCCCCAAAAGACATTGAAAAGAAGAAGAAAAAAGCAGGCGACGCTGGTAGACAAGACGCCCTCGAAAAAGCAGCATCGACAAAGCGTCGTACAGAGGCTGGGTTTGGGTTTGCAGATATCATCGAGGCCACGCAGGACGTCGAGGGACTGACATACCGGCCGCGCACCGCAGAGACGCGGGAGGTGTACGAGTTCATGTTGTCCGCCGTGCACCAGGCCCTCGGCGATCAAGCACAGGATATCATTCGCAGCGCTACGGATACCGTCCTTGAGACCCTTAAAAACGAGAACTTGAGGGACTTTGACAAGAAAAAGGAGATTGAGGATATCCTGGGCGGTATTTCTAACGACACCTTCTCCCAACTTGTCACCCTATCGAAGAAGATAACTGACTACGGTGCCGAGGATGAGGAAATGGTAGACCCGGACATGGAGCGCAAGGACGCCGAGATTGACGAAGAAATCGGTGTTGCGGTTGTCTTTGACGAGGAGGAACAAGAGGAAGAAGACGAGGAGGGTTACGAGATTCGGGACGAGTCGGACGATGAAGAGGAGGAGGAAGAAGGCGACCAAGAGGCAAAGGAAGGACCCGAGGGAGAAGAAGACGCCGGCGCTGACGAGCTCGTTATCGGTGGGTCTTCCGCTGCTTCTCAAGCAGGGAAAGCCAAAGCGGACAGGGACGTCGTTTCTCCACACAACATCGACGGCTTCTGGGTGCAACGGCAGATATCCGAAGTCTACTCGGACCCCGTTACAGCCGCCGACAAAGCCGCGTCCGTGCTCTCTATCCTTGGTTCAGAATCGGGTTTGCGCGACTGCGAGAACCAGCTCATGGAGTTGTTCGAGTACCAGAGCTTCCACGTCATCACCAAGTTTTTGAAGAACAGGGATGTCATCGTCTGGTGTACCAAGTTGATGCGGAGCGATGCAGACGAACGGGTCAACGTTGAGGTGGCGATGCGGGAGAAGGGCGTCGGGTGGATTCTGAGGGAACTTGCAGGAGACCGGCAAGCTAAGAAGACCCACGACGACGCGATGGATGTCGACATGCAAGAGGCCACTGCAACGGTGCCCAAGACCGCAACTCTTGCACCTGGTTCTACGGTTCAACCGAAGGGGATCGTCGACCTCGAAAGCATGGCGTTCAGTCAGGGAGGGCACTTGATGTCGAACAAAAAGTGCAAGCTTCCCGACGGATCTTTCAAGCGTTCTCGGAAGGGCTTCGAGGAGATCCACGTCCCCGCGCCGAAGAAGCACGTTGGCAGCGACGATGAACTTGTTCCTGTCTCCAAGTTACCCGAGTGGGCGCGAGCTGCGTTCACGGTCCCAAAACTCAACCGGGTGCAGAGCAAGTTGTTCCCCGTCGCGTTTGGCACAGATGAGCCACTCCTCCTTTGTGCACCGACCGGTGCCGGAAAGGTGAGCCGTATGATTACACCCCGAAGCCGTTTCTCATATGGCGCACACAGACCAACGTTGCAATGTTGACCATTCTCAACGAACTCGCAAAATACAGAGACGAAGAGACTGGCGAGTTTGCGCTCGACCAGTTCAAGATTGTCTACATTGCGCCTATGAAAGCCCTCGTACAAGAGATGGTTGGCAATTTCACCTCTCGTCTTACCTCTGCTTTCGGTGTCAAAGTCGGCGAACTGACTGGTGATTCTCAAATGACGAAGCAGCAAATCTCCGAAACCCAAATCATCGTGACGACGCCGGAAAAGTGGGATGTTATCACTCGCAAGAGCACCGACACGAGCTATACCAACCTTGTCCGCCTCATGATTATCGATGAGATCCACCTACTACACGACGAGCGCGGTCCTGTCCTAGAGAGCGTTGTCGCACGTGCTATTCGGAGGATGGAACAGACTGGTGACTACGTTCGACTTGTTGGTCTGTCGGCAACGTTGCCCAATTACCAGGACGTGGCAACCTTCCTCCGCGTGGACGAGTCGAAGGGACTCTTCTACTTTGACGCCTCCTACCGTCCGTGTGGACTTCAGCAGCAGTTCATTGGTGTCACTGAAAAGAAAGCGATCAAACGATTCCAGGTGATGAATGAAGTTTGCTACGAGAAGCTCCTTGACCAAGCGGGGAAGAATCAAACCCTCGTCTTTGTCCACTCCCGTAAGGAAACCGCCAAGACAGCTCGTTTCATACGTGACATGGCCATCGAAAAGGAGACGATCACCCAGTTTGTCCGCCCTGACTCGGCTACGCGGGAAATTTTGACGACGGAAGTGGAAAACGTCAAGGACAGCCATTTGAGAGACCTCCTTCCTTTCGGATTCGCAATACATCACGCGGGTATGTCGAGAGAGGACAGGACCCTTGTGGAAGAGCTTTTCGCGGATGGTGCTGTACAGGTCTTGGTGTGCACAGCGACCCTCGCGTGGGGTGTCAACCTTCCCGCACACACCGTCATCATCAAAGGGACGCAGATCTACAATCCCGAGAAGGGTCGGTGGGTCGAGCTGTCTTCGCAAGATGTCCTTCAGATGCTTGGACGTGCCGGACGACCGCAATACGACACTTTTGGTGAAGGTATCATCATTACGAACCACTCGGAGCTTCAGTATTATCTATCCCTAATGAACCAGCAACTTCCCATCGAATCGCAGTTCGTGTCCAAATTGGCGGATAACTTGAACGCGGAGATCGTACTTGGGACGGTCAGGAATCGCGACGAAGCGGTGCAATGGTTGGGGTATACGTATTTGTGAGTCGTTTCGCTTCGTTCCTTGACTTTTCTCATCCCACCCGTGTCACTAGGTATGTGCGCATGCTCAAGTCCCCTGGGCTGTACGGGGTCGGCGTCGACTACCAGGACGATGACGGCAGTCTGATTCAGAAACGCGCCGATATCGTTCATTCTGCCGCGGCTCTCCTTGAGAAATGTCACCTGATCAAGTACGAACGCTCTTCTGGTCGCTTCCAGAGCACTGAACTTGGACGTATTGCGTCGCATTATTATGTGACGCATAATTCGATGGCGACGTATAACCAGCACTTGCGGCCGACCATGTCGAGCTTGGAACTCTTCCGGGTGTTTGCATTATCAAACGAGTTCAAGTTGTTACCTGTAAGTGATCTACAAAACTCTTGCCGTGGTATTGGCTCGCTCACAACGGTGTCTCAGGTGCGACAGGAAGAGAAGCTCGAGTTGGCAAAATTATTGGAGCGCGTGCCTATCCCCGTCAAGGAGAGCGTCGACGAGCCCGCCGCCAAGATCAACGTGCTTTTGCAGGCATATATATCTCAGCTCAAACTCGAAGGTGCGTTCACTCAGCTCATTGATTTTCGTATGTTACTCACGACCGTGACTTTCTTTAGGATTTGCGCTGGTCGCGGATATGGTATTCGTGCAGCAATCAGCCGGACGCATTCTACGTGCCATGTTTGAAATTTGTCTCAAGCGAGGATGGGCTGTACCGGCCCGGGCGTGTCTTGCGCTGTGCAAGATGGTCGAGCGGCGAATGTGAGTCTTGGTCTGACAACTATCCTTTCATGCCTGACTAATGGAATTAGGTGGGGCTCGATGACGCCACTTCGTCAGTTCAAGGGTGTGCCTCAGGAAGTCATCCGGAAGGCTGAGGGCAAACAATTCGTAAGTCTACTTGTGTAGGATGTCGCTATCGTGGTGATATAACCATTTGTCTATTCTAGCCATGGTACCGCTACTTTGATCTGGAACCCCCTGAGCTTGGAGAGCTCATCGGTATCCCCAATGCCGGTCGCCTCGTATACCGCCTCGTCCACAATTTCCCTAAGTTACAGTGAGCGTTCATCGTCCTTTACGTTCAGCGGGACATTGACAAAAGTTCCCAGATTGCAAGCTCAAGTACAGCCCATCACTCGTTCCCTTCTGCGCATCGACTTGTCCATTGTACCCGACTTCCGCTGGGAGGAGAAGATTCACGGTACTGCCGAGACGTTCTTCATCCTCGTCGAGGACGTCGACGGCGAGATCATTCTCTTTCACGACTCATTTGTCCTTCGTCAGCGCTATGCGGAGGCTGAGCACAATGTCACAATTACCGTCCCAATGTTCGAGCCCGTCCCGCCTAATTACTACATCTCAGTCGTCTCGGATAGATGGTTGCACTCGGAGACGAGACTGCCCATCTCGTTCAAACACCTTATCCTCCCCGAAAAGTTCCCACCTCCGACACCCCTTCTTGAGCTCCAACCACTGCCTCTCTCGGCGTTGCATAACAAAGACTACGAGGCCATCTACTCGAATACCATCCAGACATTCAACAAAATTCAAACGCAAGTGTTTCAAGCGCTCTATACCTCGGACGAGAACGTCTTCGTGGGTGCACCTACGGGCAGCGGAAAGACGATCTGCGCCGAATTCGCGTTGCTCAAGCTGTGGAATAAAAGAGACAACTCGAGAGCGGTGTGCGTGGAGCCATACCAAGAGATGGTTGACCAGCGTGTTGTCGAGTGGCGGCGCAAGTTTAGCGGTGTACAGGGCGGGAAGGAGATTGTGAGTTTGACGGGCGAGGCGAGCGCGGACTTGCGTTTGTTGGAGAAGGGGGATGTCATTGTGTGCACGCCGAGTCAGGTGAGTATCTCAGATGAACTTCTTGCTTGTTTGATAACTGACTGTCCCGATAGTGGGACGTTTTGTCACGCAGATGGCGTCAGAGGAAGAACGTGCAGACGATCGCGCTGCTTATTGCTGATGAGATTCAGCTCATTGGTGGTGAAGTTGGCCCGACGTACGAGGTGATCATTTCGAGGACGCGGTATGTCTCTGCACAGACTGAGAACAAGACGCGTATCGTGGCGTGTGGTGTATCGCTTGCGAATGCCCGAGACCTTGGGGAGTGGATAGGTGCTCCGTCGCATGCCATTTTCAATTTTTCGCCAAGGTAAGCATGTCAATGGAGGTGGTCTGTTCATTGCTCATGATTCGTTTAGCTCGCGACCCCTTGACATGGACATTCATCTCCAAAGCTTCACCATTCCGCACTACCCTTCGTTGATGATCGCCATGTCCAAGCCAGCATACCTTGCCATCGTGGAGTACGCTCCGACGAAGCCTGTCATCGTGTTCGTCTCATCGCGACGCCAGTGCCGCATGACTGTGGACGATCTTTTGTTGCACTGTACGGCTGACAACGACCCCGACCGGTTCCTGAACATCGATGAGGCGGATTTGCAGCCGCACCTCGACCACATCAGCGACAAGGGTCTCGCAGAGTGCTTGAAGCACGGTATCGGATACTACCACGAGACGCTGAGTAAACAAGACAAGGTCATCGTGGAACGGTTGTTCGAGTCGGGTGCGATTCAGGTTTTGGTGGCTTCCAAGGTACGTCTCCTTCCCCGAGTGTTTTAGAGCGATTGGACTTAACCATGAATAGGACACTGCATGGAGTCTCCCAGTGCCGAGTTACATGGTCATCATTATGGGTGTGCAATTCTTCGAGGGCAAAGAGCACCGATATGTGGATTACCCCGTCATGGATGTGCTACAAATGATGGGCAGAGCGTGTCGTCCAAGAGAGGATGAGCGCAGTCGGTGCGTGCTGATGTGTCAGCAGACGCGCAAGGACTTTTACAAAAAGTTCTTGTCCGAGGGGTTGCCGATCGAGTCCCATTTACCGACACACCTTCTTCATGATTACTTTTTGGCAGAGATTGCGGTCAAGACGATCGAGAATAAGCAGGATGCCATGGTGAGTGCTAAATTCGCCATTGTCTTACAAGGTCGCTTATGGAGGGATTTACTAGGATATCCTGACGTGGACCTACTTTTATCGCCGGATGACTCAAAACCCGAACTATTACAACCTGCACAATGTCAGTCATCAAGCATTGTCCGACCATCTTTCGGAATTGGTGGAGAGCACGTTGCAAGAGCTCGTCAACTCGAAGTGTATTGCGATCGGTGGGTCGATATATGTGGTGATGATCTGCTTGGGTGCTCAACAAGTTTACAGAGGACGAAATGGACGTCACCGCGCTTAACATCGGCATGATTGCTGCTTACTACAATATTTCTCGTAAGTGATGGGTTGCATGTGCTTGAACGTCCCGCTGACGACGCAAACAGATGTCACCCTCGACGTCTATACGCTATCGCTCAAAGATCGTACGAAACTTAAAGGCTTGCTCGAAGTCGTTTCTTCATCCGCAGAGTTTGAGACGGTCCCGATTCGCCGTCACGAAGATGTTGTCCTTCGTCGCATCTATGATCGTCTACCCGTCAAGTTGGAGCAGCCCCAATTCGAAGCACCCCACTTCAAGACGTTCCTTCTCTTGCAGGCCCACTTTTCACGCATCCAACTGCCGCCGGACCTTGCTGCCGACCAAGTGTTGGTGCTCGAAAAGGTGTTGAATTTGCTGTCGGCTTGCGTGGATGTCTTGTCGTCGAATGCGTGGTTGAATGCGCTTGGCGCGATGGATCTGTCGCAGATGTGCGTGCAAGCGATGTGGGAGACGGATTCGCCGTTGAAACAAATACCACACTTTGAGCCTGAGGTACGCCTCTTCATGATCTTTATCATACACGACGCGGGGTTGATTGCTTGCCTAGGTCATCAAACGATGCAAGCAGGCGGGCATCGAGTCTGTGTACGATATTATGGAAATGGAAGATGACAAGCGAAACGAGTTGTTGCAGATGGACGTTAGACAAATGTATGCCAGTGTGGTCTAGTCTCATACCACGCATGCTGACTTTTGTTGACAGGCGAGATGTGGCCAAATTCGTCAACTCGTACCCAACGCTCGACGTGTCATACGAGCTCGTCAAGGGGGATTACACCGCCAGCACGCCAATTGCCATCAAAGTCGTACTATCTCGGGACGCCGACGAAGAAGATCCCGACGACCAGATCGTCGTCGCACCGTTCTACCCCGTGAAAAAGATGGCCAACTGGTGGCTTGTCGTGGGTGAGCCCAGCACGCGACAGCTCCATGTCATCAAGCGCGTTACCATCAGCAAGCGTCTCGCTGTCAAGCTCGAGTTTACGTTGCCCAAGGGGACGCATGGGCTCAAGTTGTATGTGATTTGCGACGCGTATGTCGGGGCGGACCATGATTTGAGTTTGGATCCGATCGAGGTTGCGGAGGGTGAGGACAGCGATAGCGATGAGGAGGAGGAGGAGGAGGAGAGTGGAGATGAGGATGCGATGGAGGAGTGAGACTAGATCTTCGTATTATTGTATTTTCTGCATGTCGGTGTAGTTACCTGAGTGTTTGCTCAAATTTGTTTGTTTTTTCGCTGCCCTCAAGTTCGTTCCTATTTCCTTGACCATCTTCCGACTTGGATTTGACCACCGAAAGGAACCCTGTGGTTCCCGATGAAGTTCAAAGGGAATAGACAAGCCAAGACTCCTGCGACGCACCCCTTGGAGGCCACGCGACTTGATCCGCCATCAAAATTTTTCGAATTCTGACTTGGCTACTATTGTCGTGTTCAAAATGCCATTTGTTTCCCGACAACATTCTATTCTTTCGCTCGTTACCGTGGTCACTTCTTCCCTTTAATCATGGAACAAGGTCGCCTTTGGTGAGTGGCGATGGTTATCGTCTGTGCTACCGCCCTCCTAAGGCAGCGTAATAGAAGCCTGGCACAGCATGTGGCGGATCACCAAAGAGATTCCGAGTCTAGGCTACAGCAACTCCAAAAGAACAACGCATGTGCGATCCTGTGCCAATTCTCAGGCTGCGCCTTCCAATTAGCGCCTTTACGACTAGGCGGCGTGTGGCGATCATATATGAGCCTGGCCACAGGGACAACACTCTTGCAGCCCACCGCCCACCATGAGTTCCTCAGGTCATCGCAGGTTGGCACCCTGCCGTCTGTACAGTCAAGGCCGTTGTCGCTTTGGAGACAAGTGCAAGTACAGTCATGACCGTGCGGATGGACAGGTAAATCCGTTTTCAGCGTACAGCGCCGAACGTTGACCTTGATGCCATTATTTCAGTCTAACGGGAAGCCTACGCCTTCCAATCCCACATCCTCGGACCCGCCATCGAGTCCTGTTTCCCGCGACATCTCTGATCCACGCCCCAGACCCAAGCGTGGGGAGAACCCTTGCCGTGCTTGGAAAGCTGGGACTTGTACCAGAGGGACCAAGTGTCGTTTTAATCATGAGATCGATGTATGTTTCTTGTTTCCACCAAGGATTCGTGTGACATCGCGCCCTAGGTACAGCAACCAGGGCTCGAATCGCACAGATCGCAGAAACAAAAACTCTCTGCTGCATCCCCTACGGTGTTGGTCCCAGTGGAGGAAGGTCCCTCCACCCCTCTAGGCGTAGATCCGCCACGCCCAGAGCTACAGGCCGAGCGTATTCGTAACTTGATACAAGCCGAGCGTGTTCGGGTGCAAGAGGCTGAAGCTGCTGCTGCTCGTGAGCGCGCAGATGCCCTTGCCAGAGAGGAAGCCACCAAAACCATCACCCAAGTTGTCTTTGGCTCTATCGTGACGTATAGTGCGGGGCTCGACGTCCCCAACCTGATAACAGGTTTCGAGACGAGCACTTTACGCATTGGGAACCTTCCTCTGGATGTAAAGGAGGATGATATACACGCCTTACTCAGATTCCAAGGTGTAGATGTCGACCATCTCCACGTCGTGATCAAGAAAAGACCGGATCGTAGGCTCGAAGCACACATCGTCACAGATATGGCTTCTGGACAGGCGCTCGCCTTGGGTCTCGACGGTGTCGAATTTCGAGACGAGATGTTAACAGTTGAAATGTCCTCTACCAATTCCCTTGAGGGTATGAGCGCTGCAGCTGGTCAAAGTTCCGAGATCCTGTCAATATCCTGGCGTGCCCCCTCAGCGCGCTACGTCGCGGAGTACGTCGACGTTGCCACGGCCAAGGCCATGGTGCAAGTATTCAACCGTTTCGTTTATGACGGTCGTCGCATCAAAGTCGAGATGAACACTCAACCCCCTGGTCGCTTTGTACCCAACTTGCGACTTAACGCAATCAAAATCAACAATCTTCCGGGCACTATTACCGATGAGGAAGTTCTCGATTTCACAGGCTCGATATCCGTCAAGCGACTGGCCATGGGTGGTTTTGGCATCATGCCGACCGTTGAGCAAGTTGCGAGGTTCATTCGGAACGACATTGAGCTGGCTGTTCCTGGAGGGCTCGAGGTATTCGACGACCCTCCCAGCGCCGGTAACATGGAGGGTTTCGTTTCTGCCCGTGCTCACTTCTCCACATGGGATGAGGCCCACACTGCCTACACATATCTCTCGGATAAGCGATATGGCAACCAACCCCTTCGGCTTCGACTTCCTGATCCAATGTACTTCACACTTTCTATCCCGAGGGAACAATACAAAGCTCAGAGGGCGCAGTGGGATTCTCTCTCGAGCTCTAGCAAGGACAGGAAGGCATGCACACTCAACGTGCACGAGACTGGGAACCTCGTTCACATTCGACTTTCTGGGTCAGTCAAGGAAGCGACAGGGGCCTTGAAGGTGCGGGTCGAGAATCTGGCCAGGGGCGACAAGGTGGAGGGATGGCATCGGTCGTTGGGTTTTTCCGGAAACCCGTTCATCCCTCGTGTCCATTCAGAGACGGGCGCATACCTCCGCGCAGACTGGAAATGTCAAACCCTAAAGGTCTACGGGACGCCAAGAGCTGTTGATGAAGCTCGCGAGATGATCAAGGGCGAGCTTGACAGGCTTGCCTCTTTGGATTACACCATCACTCTGGCGCGGGATTCCGTGGGCTTCTTTGTCAGAGAGGGAATCCAGCAGCTAAAGGAGACACTCGGAGAGGACAATGTCAAGTTCGCAATGTCCACGAGGAAGATCACTGTTTCGGGCGGCGAAGAAGCACGACATGCTCTAGACCGTCTTATCGCACTTTCTCATCAAGGCAGTTCCGGCCTCTCCAGTGCATCGCAGGGGAGCCAGACTTGCCCAATTTGCTACGACAGCGTTACTTCGCCACACCGGCTAGGTTGCGGCCACACGTACTGCGTCGCTTGTCTCCGCCATTTCGTTTCGTCCGCTCTCGAATCGGATCAACTTCCTCTGACGTGCCTTGGAGACGAAACTCGGTGTCGCGTTCCCATCACCATTCCCACTATCCAGCACTTTCTCCCTCCAGCGTCGTTCAATCGGCTATTGGAAGCAGCCTTTGACGCGTACATTGCGAAACACCCCGAAGAGTTCAAGCACTGCAAAACGCCGGACTGTACACAAATCTACCGTGCCGTTCAAGTAGGCACGACACCGCAAACACTTCATTGTCCGTCGTGTTTCTCTACCGTGTGCAACGGATGTCACGAAGAGGCGCACGAGGGTCTTTCTTGTGCCGAAAGCAAAGCACGACGAGACCCTGCGGAACAGGAGCGCCTAAACAACGCCTGGATGGCTTCGCAAAACGGACGGGTGAAGAAGTGTCCTCAGTGTAGCGTGCTCATCGAGAAGCTGGAGGGGTGTAACCACATGACGTGCCGGTACGCACCCTTTCCGTTCCCTCTCGAACAGTGTGGCTAAGCCCATGTATGTCCATAGGTGCGGCGCACACATTTGTTGGCGATGTATGGGGATCTTTGATGGCGAGACGATTTACGAGCACATGCACACTGTCCATGGGGGGATCCATGGCGACGCACCCGCTGTTCCGGAGCCACCAGCCTTTCTTGGCCTCGAGGTTGATGTCGAAGAACAGCGGGAGCTTTTCCGACAGCTGGAAGCGCGACGCGCGGTGCAAAATGCATATCCGGGGGCATGGTACCAGGACTACATGTTGGGGGTGGAGCAGCAAAGGGAACAACAGGAGCAGCAAAGGCAACAAGAGGCGAGGGCACATCTCATCTGGCTGGAGCATCAGCGAGAAGCCGAGGAACGACAGAGACAAGAAGACGCCAGGGCACATCTCGTCTGGTTGGAGCGTCAACGAGAAGCCGAGGAGCAGCAGAGGCAACAAGAGGCAAGGGCACGTGCCGCCTGGTTGGAGCGCCAGCGGGAAGCCGAGGAACAGCAAAGACAACATCTCCTTAGGTTGCAGCGGCAGCGAGAAGTCGAGGAGCAGGAGAGACGTCTCAGGGAACAGCGTCGCCGAGAGGCAGAGCAAAGGCGCAGAGAACAAGAACGACAGAGCGGGGGTTGGGGTTGTACAATTATGTAGGGTGTTGATATTTTGAAAGGGATCTAGATTTTCTTCTGTCCTCAATGTAATATTAAGCTACAACACTGCAATGTTTGTATTTTCATCGACTCTTGAACGCTGATGCCAGTCCGTGGCAGTGGGGAATGACGTGTGGGTATGGAGCAGAGAGCTGGAACGAAATATCCAGTTGTTTCTTCAACTTACTGACCTTGAGCCCAAGGATAGCCAACCTATGAGTCAATTCCCGGTTCGTCGCCTCTTGCTGCTTCTCGAGCTCAACGACAAGTTCAACGATGTGGTTGTCTCGCGAGAGCTTTTTGCTTCGACTGCGAGTAATCACACCTGTGTCCTTTATCAGCCGAAAATTAGAGAAGGAAATGGCTGGCAGTGACCCACCATCAATCGAGCACCCGGTTTCGCGTGAGGCACAAGCGAAGCAAGATAGTCCACGCTTCTTGCAGGTATCACAAATCTACAGAAGGATCAATACTCTTATCCGAGTCTGCCACAACGGAGTACAAGTTACCCTTTTGGAGGATCCGTCCTCGTAATCCGTCGGGGCGTCATGCTCGCCTTCCTCCTGCGAGCCATCCTTCGTGGATGTCGCATCCCCGACAGTGCTCTTGTGGCATTCCGGGGGACCCTCCACGTACCGGGTCTTCTTTCGCGAAGACAATTTCTGGCCGTCCTCCAGGGCGACACGCTTTTCCCTTCGTCTTTTCCGGCCTGGGCCTGATCCTGATCCAGACCCGACCTGGGAAGCTGGTGTATCTTCCCGGACTGACGAGGTGGCAGACTCTTCACTGATCTCGGACGGCAGCGGCGGTTCTATTTGGATGAGTGTGTTTGCCGGGGGTGGGCTTTCTGAGCGCCTCAAAAATACTGTCAGCGGAAGAATCGTAAGTGTAAGTCAAAGCAGACGTTTCATAAAGAAATGTACATGGTGGTGGTGGCTTTAACCACCAAAAGTTCTCTCCTGTTAGCTTAGGGAGTATATCAGGGGAGATGTCCGCGGTGTCATATTCCACCAGATTGTCATCCCATCGAACGTCACTCAAGTCAAAGTCCTCCAACCTCGCACCATCAAAGTAGTAACGGGACAACATCCGATAGAGGCTATCCAAGAGCCTGGGACGGACGGAGTCTGCGCCATGGGGCCGAACAAAGGTTCTCTGAGAGTACCAGAAAGTGAAGTGCGTATTGTTGATACGGGTCCGAGTCGGAACGTTACAAACGCACCAGTTCTTCACGCACCTCAGCCCGAATCCATTCCACCCACGCTTGTCTTGGTCCAACTACGCGAGGTAGGACAAGCAGGTATTCTTGAAGCCGGGCGGTTGCAAGAAGAATGTCTGGGTGGAAATCTGTGGACATGCCAGTGCCAGGGGTGAAGTGTAACGAACTCAGATCGCCGAAACGACAGATTATTTCGGTTGACAGTCCTGAATCATGCCTTGTGTTTTATGCACCCGTCATGTACTTCCTCGTAAACGTAGAATACACTGTGTATTTCCCTCGGTGGTCCTCGAATACCAGTTCTATTCCGCTGAAGGTCTACTTACTCTACCAGTACGACTTGTGACACCGTGTGAACGTCTTCGAGTCAGTCACGGTGTCATGTCACTTCAGATTCGACTCCGAATAGGTTCCCGTCCAATGTAAATATGTCAAGTCAATTCGAGTCATGTCACAATCTGGCACACAATTCAACATTCTGACTTCACTTGCACCGCGTTTCCTTCAGTACATATGCCAGGCAACTGGCCGTACATTTCGTTTTTACACCACACATACCACGATGACCGATTCGCATTTCAACGCCGAAGACTCTCAGCTGGTCGCTGATCTCCATCGCATCTCACAAAAGTCACCCAAGCTCGTTCGATCGACTGTGTATTCTGCCCCGTCAGACCCCACAGTCAAGATTCGGAGCTGGAAGATGAACGAATTCAAATACTACGACGTGCCGTCGCCATTCCCGACACTCGCTCGGGGTCTATTCTCCAGAGAGCTGGAACAGGAAGCGGGTAGCGACCAACCTCGGTATCAGATCATCGCACGTGGATATGACAAGTTCTTCAACATCGGGGAGGTGCCTTGGACGGACGTAAGTTCAAAGTTGTCTTGTGAAGAAAATGACTCTGATCCCGTTTCCTTTGCCTTGTGTGTGATAGTGGTCGTCCTTGGAGGTGCACACTGGTCCAGAGTACACGTTGTCGGTCAAGTCAAACGGATGCATCATCTTCATTGCTGCCATTTCGCCCTCCAAGTTGATTGTCACGTCCAAACACGCCCTCGGGGAGATGGATGGCGTCTTAGAAACGCATTCCCAAGCTGGCCATAGATGGCTCAAAACGCATCTGGAGTCAAAGGGGAAAACGGAAGAACAGCTCGCTGCGGTCCTTTGGGAGAAGAACTGGACTGCAATAGCAGAGGTAAGTTCATCACTTGGGGTGCCTTGTAGCCGCATACTAACAGTGCCGCCTCTCTGGAAGCTTTGTGATGATGACTTCGAGGAACATGTATTGGCTTATCCACCAGACAAGTCCGGCCTTTATTTGCATGGCATAAATGAGAATTGCAAAGCGTTCCACACCCTTCCTACGAACGTCGTTGACGCGTTTGCGGAGGAGTGGGGCCTCTTGAAAACTGCGACCCTCGTATATGACACAATCGCAGAAGTGAAGAAATTCACTGACGGGATCGCAGAGACGGGGACATGGAAAGGAGAGCCACTGGAAGGGTTTGTCGTCCGCACCAACATCGTTGACCCAAATCCTGGTGCAATTTCTTGTGACAAACAGCCGCCGTATCCCACTGGTTCCTCGTTCTTCTTCAAGGTCAAGTTTGACGAGCCGTATATGATGTATCGTGATTGGCGGGAACTCACAAAGTCACTCTTGTCCACCAAGGGCTCGCTCGACGACGTTAAACTTGCCAAGTCCAAGATGAAGCGCAAGGAGACGCAGGTTTATGTCAAGTGGGTCAAGAATGAGATTGAAACAAACCGGCCCGCCTTTCAAGGATACTTACATGGGAAGGGAATCATCGCCACCAGGGATCGGTTTTTGAGGTGGTTGGGCACCGAGCAAGGGAAAACGGACCTTGACCTCGAGGAGTCAGACACGACTGTTAAGGAATTTGGCAAGACCATCATCGTGCCTGTTGGTATTCCAGGGTGTGGTGAGTCGATCCCCGCTCATTCTAAGTAGCGTGAGCTGACGCTGTTGGAACCCAGGCAAGACATCGGTCTCCGTCGCACTTGCCCATCTCTTTGAGTTCGGACATGTTCAAAGTGATGACGTACAAGGGAAGAAGCCGGCCCCCATCTTTATCAAAAATGTTGTCAATCTCCTCAAACAACATGATGTTGTTATCGCTGACAAGTGAGTGTGCGATTTTATGTCATCGAATATCTGCTCACAAACCATAGAAACAACCATCTACAACAACATCGAGAAGATTTGCGTGAAGCTGTTACCAAATTTCATCCACCAGTTCGTCTACTCGCGCTCAATTGGGCCCTGGACCAGCCACGGGCGACAATACTCCGAGTGTGTGGTGATCGCATCATTGGTCGTGGTGATAAACACCAGACTCTACGAGCCGACAAGGTCGGAAAGTCGCATGAGGAGACCATTTGGCAATTCATACAACACAGAGAGGAGCTCGTCGAATCCGAAGTTGACGCCAGTATCGAGATGGACATTAGGGACCCACTCGAAGCGGCAGTCGCTCGTGCGGTCGATGGATGCGTCAACATGCTGGGCTTGAAGCGACCTAGCCAGGAGAAAATCGACGAAGCAGTTGCAGTCGCACAGGGATATACGCCAGCGATTAGAAGGGCAGATAGGAACGAGAAGAAGACGAAAGCACCGCGATACTTTGCAATACTAGCCGAAGTGGATTGCGCAGCCCTCATCGCACCCCGGATCGAGCAAGGGGAAGACATCCCATATAATGGCAAGATGTTTTGGCAGACATTAGTCAACGATAATCGGATTTTCACCCGGTCGCACATTACGATTGTGCACAAGGCCGGTCTGCCTGCGGACGCTGACCTTTGGGAACGCTGCGCCACGATTGACCAGCTACCAACATCGCCGCTCTTTTCATTCACGCTGGGACATGTTGTCTGGAATGACAGGGTCATGGCGTTTACGGTGGACGACTTGGAGCTTGCCGAGGAACCTGACAATGATGCGGATCCGGGACAAGAAAAGCACACGTTCGTCTCCATGTTGCCTGCAGACGTTCGAGACACCCTTCATATCACGGTCGGGACTCTCCATGCGGACGTGTCGCCATACGAAGCGAGGGCTCTCGTGGATGTGTGGCGGCAAGGAAAGCGGAGTGGGATCGGTGCGTTGGCGCTGGAAGGGGTTTCGGTCAAGGGCAGGATCAGGGGATTGATGTCATGATACCACCATCAGGCGTCGCGGGACGCATCATAACCACTCACCACACGTACATTGCATGAACCTACATACAGAAATTAGTGTTATACCACGGACTCCGACGTGAGGGTCTGCATGATCCTCTGGTGCCGCTTGACTAACGCCTCGATTTACAATAACCAAGATAATCCATCCCCTCTCAGTTTTCTCAGTGCTGTACCATAACACCTACTTGCAATCCGCGTAGAATGTCGATGTAGCCCGAGTTCATGCAGTTGCATCGGCCCGGCCGTTCCGCTCGACCATGCGCCTGCATTGAACGGTGATGACATCAGCGTATGTGGCTTTCCTTCAAGTTGACACTCAGGCTCAAACGCAAATTTATTCCTTCCTTGTTTCTTCTCTCACTGGTAGACCATCATCGGTACTCCGAGTCCCCAAAACCTTCCTGGCATCGTAACCGCACACCACAACCCGGCGTCTGCATTAAGTTGGCCTGTGCAAATCGTGGCACGCGGACGTATCTGCCTGAGCTTGGCCTGTTATTCCCTTCATCAAGTGCGAGTGTCTTTGCGGTGGTAGAACCGACGATGTGAGATGTTAACCTAGTACCTGCTGAGGGTCCAAGTTCTCGGACCCAAAGATAGGTACTCGAGTCTGTGTTCGCTCCGCTCTACACTCGCGATCGATCATATACGCGGTGCGGAATCCTGTTCAATGTTGGGAGGCAACAAGTCGGGATCACGATGTCTGGATTGGAGCATATATCATGCCTCGGTGATACATTCGTCGTGGGGCAATGTAAGATTTGTGCTGCACAAACAAGGGGACCTATGCGTCAGCTGGAAGAGATCGATGATGATGGTATGAATCATAATATTCCCAGCTATAGCGACATCGACCGACAGCTAACAGTTTGGAACACGTCAAATTAGGTATGTCGAACGTGAGTGACGGATACTTGTTAGCTGGTTATGGTTATTGCACGATGCTATGTAGGTCATTTGAGTTAGTCCTCGATGTCTGATGATCATGGAAATGGACGCAGTGAAGTGACAACCAAAAGAGAAGAAGAGGATTCGAACCAGGATCCCGATCCCTTGCGTGTTTTCTTCTTGACAATGATTAATGAACAAAGCACCACCCGAGGCGATCGGTTATAACGCGCCGCGACGATTTAATTGAGGCGATGGCACCGCGATCGATGGTGGAGAAGGTGGAGAACCAGCGCCGACATTGGGGTGTAGCGTTTAATTTGTCCTGGGGAGTGACGCCACTAGGATATCACGACTCCAGGGGTAGACAGGGATGAGCGTTTTGTGTGGCCTCGACTCGGTGTCTATCAGTAGTGTTCTTAATACCAATGTACCAAGCATACATATTCGTCCCCCTGATCGGAGGTGAGTTTTCAGACATGGAACGCGATGCGTAGAGGGTGGAGAGGACGATCGGGGAGCTATGACTATGCTGATGAGAGACGAATGATTCGATCGTTGACCACCAGAGCTCCGTTTTGCAGCAACGCCTCCGGCAGCCCTGCGACAGACAATTCCACATTACTTGTGTGATGGAGTGCAGGGGATTTTGCAGTAAACAGCTGGGGACAATCATTGAATGGGGATGACTTCCTCGTCCACGCGAGTGTTCGACCGTGCGAGTCACAATCCCCTGCCAGGGGTTTCCGAGCGCTGCCTCCTCCCAGAGTCTCCGTAATTTGCCGACGCCAAGGGAGTATGCGACGCCGCCTCCTCTGTGGCATTGCCCACCGACCGTAACCTGTAGGCCCATCACAAACCCTCGGGATATCAGGACGAAAAGAGACAATGGTAATGCCAGAGGGGATTTGGAGGGCGTTCGCTCAACCCCCGCATGATGGCAATGGTTTTGTGGTTTCTAGGTGTCGTTGAGGTACTTCCATTCATAATCACAAATGAGTGAAGCGAATAATTTCAGTACCAGTGTGAGAAGTTTTTCAATCAAACGTCCAATCTCACCTCATTTTGTAAGATGAGCGGCCGACGGAGATGATACGGTTACGAAAACAAGGGTGGCAACCCTACAAAGTTTACTTGAGAGTACACTGAGGCTAGTTGGTTGCTCCAGGATGACCGTCGATGACCGGCGGTTAACCTGCCCTCCTCGCAAGGGGCTGTGTCGTCCAGTGGAATCCAGGCCCCAGATTGATTTGATCAACTTTACGTCCTGCCATCATGGTTCTGCGTCCATAGACATGGGAGAACATAACGTGGTGTTGGACACGTCGTGAGACCACCTGTACCATGCGTGCCTGGCTGCCGCTGACACGATGAGCTACTTCAAGGTTGATAACTTGATCCCCGTCTGAGTCGGGCGTATCCCGAAGGTATCTGGTGATGATGTCAATGAGTAGCGATGAGTATAATCAGGCACATTTGGAAAGCTTTCCGAACTGTAACCGTTACCCATTGACACCTTGGCTCGTCTGGCGTGGTGAGAAAACGTTTTGGTGCACCTTGGTCTTTCTAGCGGCACGGGTAAATGACCGCTGGATCGGAATATATGAATATGGCCATACTACGAATCCCGTGATCAGGGGCAGGTTTCTCCGAATCGATCTTCTGTCAAGCTGAGAAATAAAGTTTTGTAGAGGCATGCCGTCAGAGGCACGTCTACTGTCAATGGCATGCGGCGGTTTTCAAGCGCGTTCCTCGGAGCTTTCTCCGAGTCCGTGTGACATGCGGACAGTCCCGAAAATAGCTAGGATAATTAGCTCATAGCATTCGGGACACGAGATGACACTCCACGTACTTTTTAGATCGCGAAATCTGTGCTTCTGGAGCGAGAGAAACAGAATCCATATCTAGTGCTGATCCAAGAACGTTGCAACCTGTGTGCGTCACATACCTTTGACGGCAAACTCCGAAAAAGAAACTGTATAGTACAGGTTTTTATGATAGACATGCCATCTCGACATTACCGCTGATGGCCTGTTCCTCTCTCCATCGAGCGCAAATGTAGTATCATGACGTATATGGCAATATACATTGCTCGAGACTAAGGTACGCCTCACATGATCTGAGCAACTTGCTTTGCTCGTCATGAAAAAACCTGTGATACCGCGGCAGGGCGAATGGGGATAGCATGGCCACGCCAGCTTCCCCGCCAGCTGAGCGCTGTGTCTGCCAATCATTCCACGAGGTGGGTACTGAAAGCTCAGATCGCATTCGTACGGAAACCCATGCCGAGTACCGCCACTATGAGGAAGCAAGCCTGCTCCTTTTACCCCGCTGAACAGCCTCCAGCTGCAGAAAACAAACCTGATTTGTAATTAAGCAGCAGGGAATAGCCTAGGGCAGATGTCGGGCCCCTGCCAGGGGGGCTGACTTCCCCTTGATGATAACTGATGCTCACAGCAATCGAATGTGGATCCAATCTGTTGCCATCCAGTAATCACTTGATGGTCTTGGCAAAGTATATTATGATAGGGACCCAGGTCATGCGCTATGACACGGACATCTCATAGGTTGGTCATACGTGTCAATATGGTCAACGGACTCTGATATGATTGTACTTACTCCTATTTGCTCGCACAGGAAGCAAAGGCGGAACAAATCGGCCTAGGCCCCAGGGTCAGCGTACCTCTTGCTGTCACGGAGTTTCGAAGATTTTGAAACCCGGAGGCTGCCATTCGCTTGGAAAGAGCGTTCAAGCAGCGGGTGCCTGATGAGCGATTAAGGATCAGTAACCCACGAAATTCGCGCTCGGCACAGCGATAGACCTCTGAGGTAGCATCCATCGAGTTTTATGATAACAAGGCTCAGAGCATGCTTCGGTAGGTCGCAGAAACTTGGATCGCCGGATTTGCAAGTCGAGTCTTGCGAGATAAACACATCCGGGTATTTGCGATGCTGTCAAGGTGGCTCGGTCGGTGAAGTTGATCGATGATGCTCTGAGCTGACAAAAGCTGGACCCCACAGGTATTAACTTGATTAGCAGGGATATGAGATTTCAGATGTCCTGCATCCTGAGTGGGGGATTATGGCAGTGGCGTTGCAATTCTCGGTCCACATGGGAGGTGACGGACTCAGGCGGAGAGCAACTGACAAGCTCAACTTGCTCATGAATTGTGGCGAACGCCACAGATATGCCATCAGATTCATTATTGTACTACCACATTGGTGGCCTCTGGATCTGATGAACCTCGTTTTGGTGATCGGATACTTGTTCGAAGTGGTTGAAATTATTTTTTTTGCCTCGATTGACTCAGCACTTTTTGTAATTATGTAATAATTTCTCGTTTCGGATTCTTGCGTGTGATCCAAATTAGCCGCAACCGTACTCCGTAGTCCGGACCCTGCATGTTCTTATGGCTCACTTGACCCTGCCTTACGACACACCATCCCCGCACAGCAGGAATGGTCGCCGGAAGCGAACAACCGTGCTATAAGAAGCTGGCGCGACGGCCCAGTTTGGCACCCCTCTGTGACCACTTTCTATCCTCCCTCCCTTTAGATTGTTGTCATGAAGGACCTTCCGATTGAACTTGTCGGCGCAGTGGTGGAGAGCGTAACCTCTGCCTCTGATCTTCTCTCTCTGCGATCCGTCAACACTACGTGCCATCGTTTCGTCACACCTCACGTCTTCCGCAAGGTATACATCCACAATAGCGTACAGAGCACGCAAAATTGTCAAAGCATCCTTGCTACCCCCTCGCTCGCCACTCACGTACGCGAGGTCGTTTATGATCCACGCGATCACGCACAATTTTGTCTTCTTCCAGCTGGCCTTCAGGGTAATGTTCTTCCCCGTTTTCCTCTCTCCCACACAACTGATGTCGTGTACAGGCGCCTGTGATGAACTTGAGATCGCGGAACTTGAAGAGGCTCTCACAGAGACCTTCTGCGCCCTTCCAGGTTTTAAGGACCTCGAAAGCGTCGTTCTCAACTTTTGGCCTTCATTCCGTTCCCAATACGGCACAGAAATTCAGGAACACCCGTACTGGTTCACCAACCGTCAGATCGCCGTTCTGCATGCGGTTCATCATGCGATGAAATCGTCCTGTATCCGTTCACTCTCACTGAACAATGTCATTCTCATGTCGCCCGCCTGTTATGACTTTGTTTCATCCGTGACGAACTCTCCCCTCCATCACTTCTCCATGTCCGTCGTCGCAAACTCGGAGCTGGGTGTCTGGTCGGGCTCTAAAGCTCTCAACGGTTCACTTAGCTCGTTGCTTCCACCTTCAAATACCAACTTGAAATCCCTTGTCCTACGGAGTCCTCAAGGTCTCTATCACAGTCCCAACACGCAGCTCCGTTCCCTCGACTACCCCGCGCTCGAGACACTCGTTCTCGAGAAGATTGTCTTCGATCCTACACCCTCTGTTGACGGCATTGAGGATTTCATCATTCGTCACAAGGCGAGCCTACGTCGTTTGGAGTTCCACTCGTGCTCTAGTTATGTTCCGAGCATGTCAACCCCTATACGGACATGGTCCACCATTTGGAAGCGCCTTGAGCAAGAGCTTGTCTCCCTCACAGATATAGTAGTGGACGATGTCCACCAGGGATACGCGCTACTGGACGGTACCAGCGGATACATCCCACACCCGTCACTACCGGTGACTAACGACGAGCTTGCGCAAGAGGATGAAAAACTTTACTTGGAGTTCAGCGACCGTGTAAACCTCCGATCGATTCTCGCAAAATCTTATCTTTGAATGCTTTTTTTGTCTTTTTGTCCTCTTCTATTCCCTTTACGTCGTGACGAACACTGAGTAGATCTATCTCCATTGTATCATAGTGTTCCCCATATGTCAGTTTGCTCGTGTTTCAAGTTGTCTACATCCTTTGTCTCGCAACCAAATTACCTGTAACTTGAACCAAGCTTGGTCTTGGAACGATTTTATCCAATGGCACGAAGCTATCGAATGTCTGCTTCAACGCTTCAATTCAAAAATAACTTATTCGTATGGTCATACACCGGGCGCCAATCATAGGTGAAACGACAATGGCACGTGTACGCCGCCGCACCCCCATCTAGTAGCCGAATAGATAAGATGTCTCAATAAACGAGGATATACCCATTCGGACCAACAGGACGAAACGCGGATAGGCTGCGCAGCAAGAACATCATTCGTCTAGGGAGACTCCGCTTCTCCGCAGTTTTCCCGCGCACGGAGTAGGGTCATCTGATGGAACACGCGACTTCGAAAGACGTAATGCCACATTACAGAGGTAAGCGTTGACTTGAACTTGGCGACAATTCATCCCGCCCGCAGCAGCCTCTTCGGGTAAGCAATGTTCATATTACGCAGGGCTTCCGCAGCAATCGAACATGAGCCTTGTTTCGAGAACGTGTACGCCGTGCGTTGTCAACTTCTCGTCAGTGGTATTAGTAGTAGGTGGCAACTTTATGCTGACTGTGCGTGTCTTGTGTAGTACTGGGAACTCAGTGACACCGGCCGACATGTCTTTTTACCAACGTTTCACAAGCGATATCGACTCCAAGGCGAATCCGCTTTCCGCAGCCGCGGCGTGTTCAACGTGCTCAAACTATATGACGTTTACAGCACACCATGACCCGAGAGTAGAATAGCAAATTCAAGTTGAACACTTCTCCGTCCGCAGCACCGTCGCCCAAACCCGAATTGTCATGGCAAGTCGAAATCTTTCCGGATGAAACGCCGCGTTTCGAACGTGTATGACTATCGGATCCAAGGTCGGTGATGACTTTGTTGTTTTTCGCAATACCGATACCCCGCAGTCCGACCAGTGATGATAAGATGGCGATCGCGCAGTGACCCTGTGTTTGAATGGGAGGGTGCTGATGCAGGTGTGGAGCCTTTCTGGGTTGGGTTCTATGGAACTCACCCTGATACCGATTATCGCCGATACTAGTGACAACAGTGCAAGTCCGACTGGACCGGCTCGGACAAGTCTAATGCACTCTTAGTAGAAGATATGTACTTACCGAGTGACTAATCCGCTGCGGGAACGACCTCGAGTTTGTTTCAACAATAGCTAACGCCACTAATGTCTATTACCAGATCAGAGGCGAGTCAATGACGTCCATCACGATGCCAATTGGGCTAAGCGAACCACATATATTGTCTAGGTCATTGTCATGTATAGAACAAAGAAGGAACAATAGAAACGATTCGTTTCTAGCCAGGCAGTTTCCTTTGTCACTGTAATTAGATTCTGGATGAACATCGCATCACGAGCGCATCCCTTCAAAGGCCACACGGACAGGAGACTGGATACCATCTACGTGTCGTCCGATCTCACTGTTGCACTGATGAATTGCCGTGATAGCCTGACTATGCGCCCAAGAAATGCAGTGTGAGACATGAGCATCCATCGATCAGCGCGCTAGGAAATCCTAGAAACACGTTGTCAGACTGAGTGGGTGGGTGTCGAGAACACAAGGGAATCATTGTTGTGAGCCAGTGAGAGAGTTCATCTCCGCAAACACCGATCACCAGGATATGATCGGGGGTTGCATTTCTTCAACGTCATGGCGAATGACACACCTGCTGGATTTGGCTCTTCGCTTCAAATTTCCGGTGCAGACCCACTCGAAGCTGGCAGGGAACAACAAGATGAGCGAGCGGTCAGCTCCATAGCACCCTGATGGCAAATTACTCACGGTTTTAGTCTAGCCAGTGGGCGTCGATACTTGTTTGTATAGAATCTTTCCTAAAGAACAACTTCGCTTCCAAGAAACAACCCGTACCAAAGAAGTCACTGGTCCTTTGAAATGTTTTCACCAAGAGTTCGTCGGTGGCGGTCGGCAAACCCTGAATCCAGATGTGTAGATTTAGATTCATTCTCATAGGACGGCGTTGTGGAATGCGAGGGATATCTTGTTGTGCAGTTGCTTTCACACCGGGCTATTTACATTGAACTGAGCGCATCATGATTCATGAAATGATAGCGAATCAAAACGAATGTTACCAGGGAGCCAGAGGTATGTTATCGATCATCGGGCGCGTACATGCCGTCACGGGGGATATCGGTGGTTTTCAACGCATCCTCGGGCGCCCAAATAGAGTCCGAGGAGATCTGCCTCAAAGTTGCGCCATCTTTGACTGAGCACGTGTAATGAGTATTCGACCCGACCTGCAAGGACCTATACCAAGTAAGGTCTTCATTTATCAAAGCAGAATCCGAGCAAGTGCGCAGTTAGTAGGTGTTCCGGAGAAACAATTTAAAGCATCTAAAAATAAAACGCACTATACTATAGTCAGCAGAGAACCCGTTCCTTTCCGAGATAGTGACTTGCCATATGTCGGTGCGTACCTTCGAGGGCATCCATCTTCTCCACGTTGATCTACAAGTGTGATGGCCCATGTCATAGGCCGGTAGTCCACAATGAAACAGGTATGTTGGCTCGTTGACAAGGCGGACAGACATAATTCTCACATCCCGAGGATCTCCCTAAGTGAATCCAGGAGTGAAGGGACAAAGATATCAATAATACTGCGCAAAGCCGTGCAAATTACATCACCTACGAGTTCGACCGGTCAGTGCCCTGCATACGGAGCCCGCTGTCATCATTTTTCTCAGGTTTGAACGGTACGCATATAATTCTGCCCATCGTCCAAACGGAGGGTCACTGCGGATGTTATGATAGGAAAAACGTTCACCCCACCTCACCGACCTTTGGAAATGTCCGGAGAAGACTTTATGGGGAATAAGCGACAGCGTTGATCGCCTCCCAGTATATTTCAACCTGAGATGAACGTTTGGCGAATTGGAGCCTGTTCCTGTGCGCACCCGTGACCGATATCCGGTCAGTGCTTATGGACAGCTACTAACCAAACAATGTCAAGTTCGTCGGTCTTTACTTTGGGCAGCCGATCGTTATTCCGGGAAGTCATACAAGCACACACCTTAACTATGATATTGGAGGCTGATATCAATCAAGGATAATACAGGAGTTGTAACACACCCAGGCAAGATCAAGTGGTGACCCGACGAACCAGACTTACATCTGCTTCCAACAGCGCTGTAAACCCGGGTGCACTTTCCGACATCAACCATCATGCAGTTTCACGACACTGTCAGAGATACCAGTGCTCACCCCCCAGATACGTACACCCCCTTTATCAGATCATGGTGAAATATCCTCGTTGATCATTGGGGAACAATAGAAATATTGGCATGGGACCCGTTCGCATCCGTGTATTGACGCTGCGGAGCACCGTTGCTGCGGAACTTTCGACGTGGAACTTTCGACATTTCGCATCGAAACGGATGTTACAAAGTCACCGAGCCATGAATGCCATGCCAGGAGCTCCTGCGGCAGAGCGAGATGATCGATGCGAACAAGCGGTCCTCTTTTCCTCCTAAATTCCATTCCCGTCTTGCGCGATCGTAGCAGGGATATGTTTGCCTCTCCGTCTTCTCCGGAAGCTGACAGATTCTTGGATTGGCCGGGCGGGCCCATCGGGGGTCTGTGTATCTGAAGGGCCTGTCCAGAGGCCAGTATACAATCGATGAACCGGGTGTGATCCGACCGCATTTCGGATGTTAGTGCAGCAGAAGTCCCTGAAACGGCGAGAACGGCCGATGTGCTGAACGCGGGGACACTAGTGGGCATCATTCCGGGCATCCAAAGGCACTGATGAAATGCGACCATGTCCATTTGTGTTCCAAAACCGTAAGCGTACAAATGAGGTGGGATGAGGATAATAAACACATACACGATGCAAGGCATGCTGGAGATACATAGTACAATGCGCAGACAAAAAAAAAGTGTCCAGTCAAAGCGATTCGACGATCAATGTGTAAATCTTCCTTATGCTCGTCCCGATCGGCTGTACCTCGAGCGACACTCGGATCTTGCGCCGCTCAAACGCACACTGATTCCATATCTGTAGGAGCGCGCGGACCTCTTCCACTGGGCTCCGTGTGAAGTGGCCGTCGTAGACTGCACCGAGGACACGTGAGGGAAAGATGCAGTGGGTGGTCAAGGGTGCGACGGGCATGCGCGATCTGACGGTGCCAAGCCCCTCGCGCGAGAGACGTGCCGCGATACCCAAGTCCTGCAGAAATCGGATCCAGTCTGAGCGGCTGATGCCATGTCCCTCGAGTATGTTGTGGGGATAGAGCACGCGGAATCCGTCGGTGAGTCTGTTGCTGACCGCAGGAATGCGAAAGGGGGGGAAGCTATGAGATCTGATGCGGAGTGGGGTCGGAATGGAGAAACAGGGTGGGGGTGGATCGAGAGGGCGCCGATGTAAGAGTGCCAAAGACGACTGGGATGAGAGATCCTCAAAGTGAGGTTCCCATGGGGGAGGACTTTCGTGGTGATATGGAGTAAGCACATCATCATCAGATGGACACTGCTCCAATAAGAAGTGGACATGTAAATCGCGTGACATGTCTGAAAGTAAGTTTTAAGTCGACGCCAAGGAGATGAAATGATTGGACATACTTCTACATGGCAGTCGAGGAGTAAAGTCGACACGTGCCGGCGTGGTTATTACGGTAAGCGCTTTATTGTCGACCAAGTCTCCACTTTTTGACGACGACGACGACGACGACGGGGTTCGAGGCAGCGACGATGCGTCCACTTACACTCCATGTCTCTGCCCTCAGCGACGCTGAATACGATTTATACACCGCATCGCTCAACGATCTCGCCACAGAGTCCACCAACGGCGACACCACCCCAAACACCATCCGCGTCCGTGACGACGCTCACTACGAGCGGACGTCCGTTGGCGTGCGCGAAGTACGAGCATGGCTTCGTGGCAGATACTCAAATCTACCAGCGACCGACATTGATTCGGTCAGTTTGGGGAGTCACTTGCACCATGTCTCGACGACTGACACTTCTTTTTCCCCGAACATGTGTATAGATCCTCAAATTATTTTGTCCCCACATGCTGCCTTCAGACAGGCTCACAGGTGGCCAATTTTTTGCTGCTCTTCGCCTCGTTACACACGCCGGGTCGGGTAAAGGGGTTGACCAGACGCTGGCGTTCGTTCAGGGTGCGTAGGTCTCGACTATCCCGACCACGACGCCTCTTCTTCGTATGCTACGCGTACATGATACGGCTTGCTCATCACAAAGCCTATACAGCGTCTCCGAAACCAGTCAAAGCCCCAAACGTCCCACAACCACTCTCCCCTCCTAAACGACCCCTCTACGCACCCCCACCTCACCCTGACCGTCAGAAACCACCCCCATTCACCACTTATTCCCCAGAGACAAACCCATTCACGCGCAGACAGATAGAGCATGGCACGCACCCTGTGCCACCACCTGATCCTGATCCTGTCCCTCAGCAGCAACCTACTAAGAGGATCAGTCACAACCCATTTCTCGTTCGCGACAACAATGTGGACAAGACTGTACCGCCTGCAAATGTGCCGAATCAAGGTAAACTCCCGCCTCTCCCGCCTCGCAAGCCCACGTTGCTCGCAGCACCTCCCCGTCGACCCTCGGAAGCTGTCCCGACCCCAATTCAGATCACGTCAACGGCGAATCTCATGACGTCTTCCGGTCCCCCTCTGATTCCTACCAAACCAACACACGTGATGAGTCCTCTCATGAGACAGTCTCTCGAAGCAAGTAAATACGCACAGTCGATGAAACGCGCCGAAGAACAACTCGACCGAGAACGTGTCCTCCAGGTCCTCAAAACTACATCGTCATCCAGTTCCTCCATCAGTAACATCACCCCCAGTACGCGCACGCGTAGTCTCAGCCCTACCAAACAGCTTCCAAAACAGGCCAACGGGTACGCTGGGTCCGGGGGGTCAGACGACGCGACGTGCGTTCCGCCCTTGCCGCGCCGACGAAAACCAAGTCTACCCTCGTCGACGTCGAGCTCGGTCTTGTCACTCGAACAGGTGGCGAGCGCAAGACTTCCATCGCAGATCTCTGCGTCGTCTAGACCACCACTCCCCAGCCGAGACGCCCATAGCATATCAACGGCACACGCTGTCACCCCTTCCGGGCCGGTACCGCCTCCGACCCACCCGCACCGACGCCCGTCCACATCCACATTGCCCAACGTGAACGACTCCCAGTCGTCCTCTCCCTCCTCGCCCCGCGTCGCACGCTCCAAATCTGTCACCTCGTCGACATCCGTCCCGCCTCCACCTCCCCGACGGAAACGGCCAGAAAGCATGCAGTTGACGCCCACGTCCGACGGGGGCGACCTTCCCACCCTGCCTCACCTCCCATCCGCGCACGGGCGCACGCCCTCGTACCAAGGTCTCTCGCGCCACCTCTCGCTCACGCGCGGTAAGGAGCGAGACCCATCCGACGCGTCGCCCATCGCCAACATCCAAAAAACGCTGAGCAATCTTCAGCTCAAAGCACAGCCTAAACTTGACGCTGTGCGATACAAGGCAGAGGCAGGCATCAGCAAGCGCGGTTACGTCCATCACTCACAGCTTGGTGCGACCCGGTGGTGCGAGGAAGGCGAACAAGGGTTGATGGCAGACACGAGATGGACTGCTGCCAACGTCGATCGAGACATGGACTCCGAGCCGACGACGGATGACGAACCTTGTTCAGGCGAGCACCAGAGCGCACGCAGGAGAACAAGGATGGCGACGAGTACCGCTCCGCATCGAGATCAATTGACGGAATCTGACAATCTCAAATGGCCCATGGGGGAGGGTTGGAAACCATTGTGACATTACAGGTCAGCGTGTGGTCAATCATAGAAAGCGATAAGTAACGGCGGGTCTAGAACAGGTACATGGGTACTTTTGTATTATGCAGCAATGGGCGACACAGAAAGATACCTAGCAAGTGGTGTATGTGTGATCCAATATAATAGTGTGAAATGTGGGCAGATATTATGGAATCTAGACATATCACATCGTGAGTGGGAGTTTGTGGGGATCCATCTCGTCAGCATCACCTCACCTGAAACGTTCGGCAAAGTATGACATCCAGCGAGATAAGCCAAGCAATTGAAGGAAGTAGCTCATACCAGGTTGGCTTTTTTAAGATGCGCTCGTATGATCCCATCACGTACTAAACTGATCAGAATCAAGGGCGCAACACAAATAACACATCAACATACCGGACAATAGAGTTTGCGCCGTCGTTTGCGTGTCCTGAAAAAACATGACCAACACGAAATCAACGAGACTGCACGAGGGAAAGGGGAGGGGAATCGACTCAACGATGACCGACGTGGAATAAATATGACATATCCGCGGTTCCGGGGAGTTGTGTTTGACGGTATCCTTGAATTTCTGACGCAGATCTACAAGGTATAATTAGGACCCTATGAGACGCCTCGCGAGGTGGAGTGGGAAGGGGCGTACGTACATTTAACGACAGACTGGGTATCATTGGGGCGATCCCCATATGAGGGCAGAAACCTGTTCACCATCACGCCGTTCGTGATCTTGTGTTCCAAGAGATCGATCTTGTTGAGGAAGATGATGAGGCTCGTCCGGCTCAGGAGCTTGGACGAGCAGACGGCTTTCCATAGAATGAACGAGTCTTCAAGGCGGTTGACCCTTGGATCTTCTTGTAATCGTTCGTCGAAGCACGATATAGGAGCTAGAAAGATGATGGCATTCACTTGATCAAAGTACGGCAGCCACGCGTTACGCTGCGAATTTAATGAACGTCGGCGTAAAGATGGAGGGAAGGAATAGAAAGTACCTGTGTACGCGAACCGCCGACATCATAAATCTTCCATGTCTGTGACTCCCCATCTGGAAACATATCAGTCACATGGATGCGGGGCGACGAGCACATGGACATGCCTTCTGCAACGTTCATCTCATATTCTTGAATATCTAGGGTACGTAAACGCGCACGGACGATATCGTCGTCTGTTGGTTCATAATCACGAGTAGCGAGACGATCTGCATTGTCCAGAAAACTGGAAATCATGTACGACGTGAGTAACGACATGTAAAATGCAAGAGAACGAGACAAACAAACTGGCAGAATCTTCTAGACGGACACTATGTCTTTGCAACATTTCGCGTACGAGACGATCCGACCACAGTCCAATTATGTCGTTTTTGCAGCTCGTAATAACCTCGGTGACATCTTGACTGCTCACGCCGTCGTGTTTGATGGCTCTACGAGAGCTCTCCGCGTCATCTATGCGAGAAGCCTGCAGGAAACTGCGCCAATTGCGAGATCGAACATAAAATTCGGTCGACGTTCTTGGTGAGAGCTTCGGCGACGTCTGCGGCGAGAATTCGGGCATATCCTCGGCTTTTACGCCAAGTAATCGTTTCAAGTCATTCTCGACCCCGCGGAGGGGACCCAGTCGAACCCGAAACAAATGGTGTTTGTCCGTGAAGGGAAGGGGATCGTCCTCTTCGTCGTCGTCGAATGCGTCTTGCAGTGCCTCGAGGATCGTATTCACCGAACGTACGAGGTTGAGCTGCAGGACGGTTCTCCAAGAGGCGCGTTCCTGCGCCCACTTGTCTCGTGCGAATCGCATTCGAAAATCTGACATATGATCAGTACTCGAGAAAGGGACGAACCGAGGGTTGTCACCGACTCTTGAGGGTAGTAGATTTGCCTATGGACCCGAACAACAAGACCGTCAGCTGTGAAGAACCTGCAGAGCCGACCGAGGCGCCTGGTATACGCCCCACTGGACAAGGTACTCACCACTTTCACTTTGACCAAGGAGTAGGATTTTGACGATCTGCTCCTGTTTCTTGAGAGCGGCTTTCTCTGCGCGAAGTTCATCGTCGATCTGGTCGCTGATTCTCTGCGCTTCGGCTTCGCGTTCTTCTCGCGCGGCCTTCTCTTCTGGGGTCTCGTCCGGCGGTGGCGCAGTGACGACGGCCAATGGGTCTGTAGAATCATAGTGGAAGACCATTTCTAAAGGTGCCAGAGGGATGGGAAAATATGAAAATGGAGGCGAGGAAGATAAAAGGGAATGGCCAAGAAGAGCGCGTCATCCATCATGACAGGTCAACTAAATATTAGCCTGCCAGCATCCCTATTTGCTTTTCTGCCATTTGGAGCGAGGTTCTGAACCATCCATTTGGGGAAAGGCTCGCTTCCACGGGTTGCCGTACAGCAACCCCCATCAGGGATACGGTGCCTTGTGAACCCGAGGTGGAGCCTTCGAATCATTATGGAGCAGAACGCTCAATAGCTTGGGCTACGATGGTAAACTATCATGACCCTGTTCGTCAACCATATAAAACATGTCAGAGTCCCAACAGTTCCAATTTGACAGATTGAGCCGTCCAGGATCCAACTTCAAATTACCTCACTCGAGACAGCTGAGTTGCATCAAGATTATTTTACCATCACACGCTACCATACCTACTATTACCTACAGTGACATCGCCAGAACACCATCTGGATCAGCGAGTTGTTATGTAATGTAATGTCACTCTCATCGATGCGCCTATCACTGGGTGTCTTATGACCTACTCATCGACAACTCAGCACAACTAGATTCTCGCGCGTCTGTATTCAACCCGCGGCCTGTCAATGCCTAGCCTAGGTGCCCGTATTGCTTCAAAGATGGAAGGGTTGGATATTTCAAGTTTCCCCAACTGACAACTACGTGATCCGTCGGTCACTGGCGCGTCGAACGTGGGCTTGGAACGTGGATTATCAGCCTTCAAATTACTCAATCGATCCTGAGTTTATTTGTAACACTAGAATCCCGGAAAGGCTATGTTTGTCATTTCACAGTACACCACGCGCGTGTGGCAGTTTGTGCCTCGACAGCAGCCTCGTTATTAGGTTAGACACTCTATACATGGACTGACCTGCATAGAGCAAACCAGTTCATATTGCAAGGTCAAATTTCACATTAGAATTCTTAGCGGCGCCTGAATGTTGTCCACCACTACATTTTAGCACCGCCAATAATTCAATTGAAGGTGCGGGAGCACCTCCGCAGTTAAACCATAAGTACCATACGAAACTGATCGTCCACCCTTAAACGTACAAGCTGAACGCTTACCCAGACCACAATCATGTTAGGCGAGCGTACCTTGACCCTAATATCTCTAATGCAGGGGTATGTAATTCACTCGAACTGTGCCTCACGAGAATTCTGCTCTCGAGTGCAACCCGCCACTCTGGTAGGTGCACGTCACAGGCACCGTGAATTACTTACAAACGCACCTAGCCAAGCCGCCAAGGTACTAATAATATTGCTAATCCGCCTACCTACGTTCGTCTCCCTGGAAACACATCTATGAATATCGTTGGGTGGAGTATCTCTCTTGCTTCATGTCAATTGTACCCCCGAAGGCCGACATGAAAACGTACCGTGACAGTCCGGAGGAGAGAGCCGACAAGAGAGAGTTTGGAACCTTCCACCACCATCATTTTAGGGCGAGGGTGTACTCATTCGAGTTGTCCGCCTAAATCGGGAGCCCGAGGTCGCATCAAATACAGGGCCGCATCTCACAAGGCGTCAAACAGGACCGCAGTACTGCACGTTTCAACTGTCGGGTACCTTGACAGATCAATTTGACGTTCCACGGCTTGAACCATCAGGCGACCTGCCAGTGCGGGGACATGCTTTTCTGCATCCAAGAGTGGTAAACATTTCAGCGAGGTTAAGGTTGGAACTTAGTTTGGATACGGGTGGAATGATAGTCCGATTCGGAATGTGACGGCCTTCGGGACCGCTCAAGTAGTTTATGCGGAAGAACGTACCTTTTGGAGCGGTGGCACCCAGCTTAATTTTTTTGTCCATCATCTGAATTGTCTTCATGAGCTCCAACTTAGACACACCGCTACCAGTGCCAAATGATGGATTCTATGGGCTGTGCGACGAAGCAATCACCATCCCGCCCTAGGTGTGGGATAAACTTGGCTACGTACCGTAACAGAAATCCGACGGTTGGAAGCATGACGTTTCATACAAGTTCATGCCACTCAGTGGCAATGAACGAAATGCCAGACAAGGTGAGCTTTCCTTCTGACACTAGCCACCCACCCAGGTTCAAAACGCCTGGCATACATCTACGTCTGGTGTACACTCGTAGCGACCTTTCAAGTTCGAGATTCAGTAAACCCGAGGGCGCCGGGTGTCATAGGACATGACCACCATTTGGCCCCGCGGATTGGAGACCTGCCACGGAAGGGTCTAATGATTTGTCTCAGTAGCCCACATGGGTTCAAGGGTCTGATCCTGTCTTTGTGACACGAATGCGATGATGCCATTTGAACCCTGAGGTTTGCGATGCCTTTGAACACGGACGGTCATTGCAAGGCTGTGCGCGGGTACCCCAGACTCATCAGACAACGGATGCCACGAGCTGGGAACTGGCCTGTAATAACCGGTATGGGCTGTGTACAAGACGGTCCGGATCGGAAAGGAGACATTACAAAGATGGCACGAATTTTAAGTTACAACAGCCTTCTCTCACTGGCAGGACTTGAACCTGAAGTTGCCGGGTCACGCGGCTCAGCTGATACTCGGGTTGCATGGATGCAATGATTGCACAGCCTAACCGAGGAATCAGCTCAAGTGATCAAATGCATTATAAATGGACCAGAATTTAATAAGTAGCGTGGAACATAAAACCTGCCATCCATCAAAGAATACACGGCGAAGATGGCACCGCGTCACTGAAGGAATGTTCACAGCAGGGAATCTAGTTTCGAAAGTACCTCCAACACCCCTGCGATCAACTCGAATGAAAGGTCTTCTTCGCCATTCATCTCTCGTTTTACTTCCTGTACGAGACCGAGCACGCTCTCGCGCCCACTCGGCAAGGCGCTCCCCATACCGATCCTCACCGCCTCTCGCCTCCGACCACTCGCGGTGCCAGGTCCGGTGTTACTCCCAAACGGCCAACATGCAAACTCTGCCAACACCTCGTCACATCTTTGAAAGGCAGCTTCGCGGTCCTCGTAGGTTAATCGGCCAAACGCGTTGTCAAGAACGCTCGCCGCATACGCTGCACAGGCAAGGCACATGGCACGTGTAACTCTGCATTGCGTACCTTCCTTGTCGAGTGCGTTGGGGGAGACAGTGGACGTGGTCGCTGTCAAAAGCGATACGACACGCGTAACGATGGATTCTTTGGTCCGGACGTCCGCAACTGGGTGAGTGGCCATATCGAAGAGGAGGAAGTTTCGTTTTTCTGTGCGAAGGACGCCCTTGTCGACGAGGCCCTTCGCGAGGCGCTCCCGCACTTGCTTGAGTTGGTATCCGATTTTCATGACGTTCCATGTTTCCCCTGGAGACGAACGGTTGGTAAATGTCCCTCTTTGTACAGCAGAAAGGCGCCGCAGAGCTTGCTCGCTTCGGTTGAAATACTCACCGCTTAAAAGATCAATCCAGCTATTTATTGTGAACTTGTCCCCCTCTTGAGCCTTCATCATTTTGAGTGTCTCGTCAAGTATCGTCTCCCCTGTGTGTCTATCATCGATGACCTCCACCAGACGGTCTGGCAGGGGGTTTCTCCGTCGGTTTGCGTCCCTGACGAGAGCTATCCGACGGCGGAGCGCGAGTTCAATAAGTATGCATCCTCGGAGGGCGTACGAGATGCTGTCATTCCAAAATGAGAGGTAGCCCTGTCCAACAGTCAGCCAAGGAGCTAAACTAATGGAAATAAGATGACGGAAAGGCAATATACTCGAATTTATCCGCAACAGAACACCTGGAATACCAGGCCGTTGACCGAGCGCCGATGCTGCGGAAATCGCACGCACAGGTCGCAGAGGATGGAGGGTGCGAATACAGAAAGGTGTCATGCTACGTACATGCTTGTCCTTGAGTCCCAACAGGAGAACTTCTTCCATGATTGTGAGACGGGGCATTTTACCGCCATAGCGGCTGTCTTCTTTGTCTTGATCAAGGTCGCGCGGGTCAAATGCAACTTTGTTTCCACCCTCGAATGCAGAGCCCGCGTGGGTAGCTACCGTACTATTCGATGAGCCGTTTGTGTTTCTGCTTGCGCCAGCCTGATCATCTCCAGAGACCGAGGAAGTAGAGGCGGTTGCCACACGTCGTCGAGACAGCCCGGCCGCAGAGCTCATTGTCCGACAACTTGCATAAAAAGTACGCGGAGAGTTGAATAAGAGAACGAAAGGCGCAAATAAGTAAAAATGATAAAAGCAAGCGGTTGAGACGGTGTCGACTGACTCAAAGTGAGGTTCAAACCGAGTACTTTGCCTCGGCAACAGCCTGCACTTCACACGCCTGATTGCAGCCGTCACCACCACCCTATACTTGTTGGGATGCTGGTCACAAGCGCAAACGCGGTCTACTGGACTCACATGCCAACCTTGGGAGACGAGGATGTCGCTGATTCATCTCGAAGCTCTCAAGGAAGAGTTGGTGGGACCAAAGAAATGGGAGGAAGCATACCGCACCGTCTCGGATCCTGTTCTTATGCTGGAGCTGAATGGTGTCAAGAAACCAGTACGTTGCGTATTCTCTGCATTGCGTATTGTCATCAATGATGCTCCAGAGACTGGCTCTGAGGCTCAACAGTGGCAGCAGAAGGCTGGCGTCACGGCCGAATACATGGCCGCCACCTTTGCAGTCTTCCGGTCTTCCACTTGACTCACTAACCGATATTCCCGTAGAGCAACTGTCAGTTTCGAGGAAGATTGGATCGGGGTAAGGGCTATGCTTCAACTGTATGCGGTGGCATTCTCGCCGGCTGCAATAACTTCTTTGTTGAATAGAGCCCAAATGGAACGGGATTGTATCACCCGTTAACATAGGTAGGTCTCCATTCGTCGGTACTTTCCAAGCTAATACACTGTCGACCTTTGCAGGGTCCATCCGAATTCCTTGAAACTTTCGTTGATTTCCAAGGATATTAACGGTGCTTCTAGGCCCCCATCATAAATTGCAATCTCGTCAAGGTAAACATCCCGCATTGACAGATTCAGTTAATGCGTTTCGGATCGTGATATAGTGCTATGTACCTCATCAGCACTCGCATCGGTTCGCCATGCAACCGATGGGTTGGAAAGACTGGTATGCCCATCCACCACCGGAACTGGCGACAGTATGTGTGATGCACCGCATGTTAATAGGACCTCCAAGCAACCCGGTCCAGGGGGGTGACCCTGCGACAAATTCTTTCTGCATCTCAACTCCCTCGTTGCAGTAACTGTGGAGTCTCATTTACACACACTGCTTCTCTCCTATGGGCGGGGTTTCGTCATCAGGTTCGTCCCATATTTACGAGAATCCCCGGGGAAGATGGTGTTGAGTGGATGGGAAAGGGAGCGAGAGCCGATGAGCAAAAATTGAACGTATCGGGGCGCCGATGGATGTGTATAGAGAAGATGGGGACGACTCGATAGATGTCTTTAAGGCATGTCGGAATAAGATGGAAATTCGTTGCGAGCAGGGGGTGCCAATCCAGGCGAACACACTGGCAGGGAGCTTCGTACCCAACGATTCGGCAAGGGTCTTACATAACCACCTGGACCTCATTATCACCACTGGCAGTTATTTTCCTACATTCATTCCAGGCTTGCTTTCGTTCCTCGATTATGCCGCGACTCACTGGTCCAGAAAATGTTAGGTTCACTCCGCTTCAGTTCCACATGCGCCGCTGGCTCTGATGCCGACACGTCAAAGCAGGCAGATTTTCACCGCCTCATCCACCTCTTGCCTCGGTCAGTCAGCTACTTTCCTAACATTGTACAGCCCATAGTTGCTGCCTGCTGGGTACTGAGCCCTAAACTCTGTTCGTACCCCTATTTCTTGATGTGATCCGCTCCACTTGATCCAAGTGCTATTCACAGCGAACCGCCACCCTGCAACCCCTGCGTCCCATCTGCCACATCATACGACCTTCTCACCCTCGATTCTGACCTTGCGCCGTTCGTGGACCAGGTTCGTATTCAATTGACATTCTCCCCGCACAGTCTGCGCTCATAATATCGAGAAACTATCCACATTAAACTTGATTAAAGGGCTATCGCCTACTTGTTCCCGCTAAATGCTACGGTGACCTTTCTTGTCGTTGTTGGTTCTGCGACGCTCCACATTCTGGCTTCCAATGAACGCCATGTGTTCCGGCATAGATGCACGGAGATGAGCGTGCCTCATACACGTGACTAATCTTCACCATCCTCCAAATGTCAGGCATCGCGTGCAATGATTTTACCAATTTTATCAGATCCAGTCTTCGTCAAAAACATGCACCTTTGGCTTTAGAACATGTTGGTTACATACTAATTTGTTTCAGGTTTGGTCGTTCATTTATATTCCTCAATTAATTTTGGTCGCACCGTTGCGCAAATTTGAACAAATCCCCCGCTGGAGGTCTTCTCCCAAACAAGGGATTTCCCGGTATGCTGCTTCTTTTGATGCACGAGGAAGGATGTGATGTCGTTATTGCACGTCACATAAAGCTTTACAGGTAACTCGTTCTTCCTTGCGTGCTGTTCTTGCACCTCCCGCCCCGTGTGCAGGCATACGACGACTGGATCCACATCCATAGCCAGATCCAGTCACCTCTCTTCTTTCACTCTTGGGCGATCCCTCGGTTTCACCATTTGTACAGGTCAATACCACGTCCTTGTCCCCGAAATCCTGCACCTTAGACGACCCCGTATTCTCTTCTTCCACGCTTGTCTGTCTTGTCCCCACTTCAATGTCTTCTACCCGCAGCCGCAACAAGGTAAGACATAGGTGCTCATACCTCAGCCGCTTCTCTTCGTTGATGTATCTTCTCCCTGGGTTTGCGGCACAGTTTTGTCTCTCGCTGGATAATTCGTCCAGCAATACTTCCACCAACACTGCCCACCTCAATCGTTGGTCCGAGGTCGTGCCTCCCAAGACTGCATTGACGTTTGCAGCATTATGGGACCCCGAGGAAGGGATGGTCACGTTTTCGGGCGCAGAGCTGCTCGAATCCGAAAGTTTATCAGGGCGATCGTCACACGCCGATATGTTTGACGACGACTACTCACACTTTTTGTCCGTCGATCGAGACGTAGACGGAGGGGTCATGGCCGACGAAAACACCGTCGCGCTAGCCACATTTCAAGATGTCTTCAAAGCGTTTCTACGCCACACACCTTGGGACTCGAGGGAGCACCTCATCACAAAGGCCGGGCAGAGCGCACCACGTGGTTTGCAAACGCGTGCTTCCTCGACCTTTGATGGGTTGGACGTATATTCCCACGACGTTCAAGTCAAAGCAAGGCGATCTTTGCAATTGTCCTGCATTGATCTGTTGGACATAGACTCGTCTTTCCGTGCGCCGTCCGCGTTCGGAAAACTACGCCTTAGATCGGACTTGATGCTGGATTCCTATCGCTCAGAGTTAGAGGGCGAATCAGGTTCGGGGAGTAGAGCATCGTACCTGGTAAGTCGTCTTCTCTTCAGTGGCACCTTGCTCATTTGTCCGATCTCTTTATTCTGCTCTTTTTCATCTTTCATATCCCAGATCTCGCGTTTTTCGACGACGACGACATCCACATCCAACTATGTCGACGTCACAGCCAGTACTGCCCAAAACTTGCGCGTTTCCGAGACCTCTCCCATCCCTGAATGGAAGCAGCTAAATGAATGTGCCTCACCTGCCGGCTCATGGCCATACCTACCCCGCCGCCGACGTCTGCTCCGCAAACGTCGGCCATTTGATGGTGACGCCACCACAACAGCCACGTGCTCCACATCATCTACCCCCCGCAAAGTGACGCCAAAGTCGTCCATGTCCCCATCCACTTGTTCCCCCTCCCCGTCCGCAACTGTGTTTTCATCGCATGCCACCTTGAAGGAACGACGCGGTCGGTTTGCCCGTCCCACCATCGCTGGGCCAGTCATGCCAACGCCAACGCCACCGAATACACCGACCAAGAGCCTGCGATTCAAATTGCGTTTCGCATTCCTGCCAAAACGGAAACGACGCCAAAGATCCTCCGACTCGGACGGATGGGTGTGTATCGATTTTACGCCCGTCATCAGGGAGCGCTACATCCCCGACCCTGACCAAGATTGAACGAGATTGTATTGACGTTTTTTTTTTTTCGCGCTATGAACGGACTTGGACCCTGGGCAGCAGTGGAGCCTTGTGTGATCTTTGGTTTTGAGGCGCGTTTCAGAGGACCTGGGTGCCCTCCTTTTTTTATTTGCTTATCAAACGACTTCTGAAACGAACTTGGCACGGGATAGCCCGAGCAGATGTTTCACCAGGGACGTTTTCTTTCTCGCGGCTGTTATGTGGCACGTGCGCCCAACGTGCGCCAGGCACTTTTGAATTCTCTGCGCTAGTACGCTCCTTAGTTTCCTCCTTTCCTCTTAGCCAACGAAGTCCAAGAAATGTACGACTGTATTAAATTCGTAGACATAATGCGTACTGTAGTAAGAAAAAAAGTCAACGTTGGTTCCTCTTTCTCGTTCAGTCCTCCCGAATAGTCCAAACGTCTCTCCCCCCAAAGCAAACAAACTACGGTATCGATCGGATAAGATCAACGTCGAGCAAACACGTCCGCAAAGTCATCTTTCAGAAACAAACAAGGAGATATTATGTACCACAGGGTCCAACCTCACGACTCGTATAATTAACCACAAGCCAAAAGACCGCAACATCTTGGCTTCTGGTGGGGGAGAGGTAACGCGCGAACAAAAAGGTCGAGAGGAACAACATGGTGCGGAGAGAAGAGATAAGGTGTGGAAAACCTCGTGCATTGACGCAAGGCAATCAGAGGAAAAGGAAAGCACGATAAGACGTGCATCGCCACAAAAGATAAAAGAGACAACAAACAGGTTTAAAGCGTTCTTGGGGGTGGGTTTTTAAAAGGAGATCAACAACATAGCAGATACAGTTTACGAGATGCCGAAAATGTTTGCGCTCCCCTATGATGGGTAGTAGTCTACGTCCCAATCCTCTGTATCATGTATCGTCAGTGATGCAACAAATGCATGGCGGTGTCCTCCACGCACCTTCCGTTATGCCTCGCCATCCAAGGAATATGAAGACAACAGCTGCTGTCTCTAATATTGTCGCGATGAAGGAACCATCAACTTTCATTGATGCACCCTGGCGATGGTCGCACCATGAAACACCGCTTTGCAACACGAGTGACGGGATGACGTACCCGACATATCACTTTGCTTAGGAGGAAGTAGTCCAGTTGACTGAGAACGAAGAGGATGGCTGATATCACATAATACCACACGGGTCTGACCTCGTTGAGGACGCCCACCACAATGTACAGCATCATGCCAAAATAGACAAGAGCAGCGCTGAAGAGTGCATCACGTCAGGTCCGCGCGTGTCGTGATCGAAGGCAGAATACATACACTCCGGGCCATATGCTCGTCAGCACGAAGAGTGGTATACCACTGAGGTCTTGCTGCGGATTTGAAGGTCCGAATGCACTGGTCCACGATAATGCGGTATCGAGGGATATGTACGTGGTCGCCACAAAGAAGAAGAGACTGATGATTCCTAACGGCTGTTCAAAATCATGTCAACGATTGAGATCATGTCGGAAACGAGAGCGAACGCACTATCAAGGAGCTTAGGGTACCGTCTTCAACGATCTGTGTCGCTACGATGGCATTGCCCAGCAAAGTCCAAAAAAGAGTAGCGACCAAGCCAGCATGAATAGCGGTGAGAATGACTAGGCCTTTGCTGCCTTGTTGGATGACGGAGCCGGTCGTCAGGATTTGGAATATCAGCGTCAGAAGGTATGTGCCAAAAAATATGCGAAGCTCGGAGCGTCCTGCAGAAGCAAGTCATGTGAATTGCGGAGAGGCGACGACAAGTTGAAACGAACACCCTCCCGGGGGTGCACGGGTGTGTATTTTTTCAGGAATGAACCAAAGACCGAGAACGTACCAACCGCTGCCTTTCTCCGACTTGAGAAAACGATGAGAGCGACGACCACAAAGACACTTAGACCACAAGCGATAATGTTGGCAATGTTTCCGAGTGAGCCTTCGGTTTGTACCAATGGTATCCCACATTCCGGATTTACACCCACGGGTGCCGTCGTTGGGTTGGCAGACAAACCAGTGAGGAGGGCAGCGTCATGTTCGAGTACCTGATCGAAGTGATCTATGACACTGATGAGGACTGCGCGGTTGCAAATAAAGCTCACCTGCCGGTAAAAGAGGTTACACCAGGTATATGATGGCACTTGGGAACAAAGTGTTGAAAAATCACCGAAATGCATGTTCGGCGCACGGGAGGAGAAAACAAGAGGTGGAAAGCAAAAGAGGATGGGAAAATACGCGTCGGTTCCGTTCGGTGGCGGTTGGAGGGTATCCTTGGAGATATCCTAGGAGGTATCAACACCCACAACGCTGATCTCGTCGTCGGATTAGTTCGTGCAAGTCGTCAAGCAAGTTCGGGTGCAAACAAATCAACACAAAAAGGCCAAGTTTCATGACAACGAGGCAGGCGCTTACCGAGATGAGTCCACTGTTCGAGTTGTTGAAACTTTTTAGCGCGGGTATAATCACACGACAAGCGACTAAAAACGCGCGCAAAGAATTCGGGTAAAATGAATGTCGTGGAGAGAAGGCGAAAATGCAGAAACACTATACAATACTGCCTTGAATGACAATTCTCACCGTTCACTCGCCGGAGTGGGTTCTTCTGACAGCTTACCTAACACCAGTCATGTGGCGGTGATAATATCCATGTTTTACTCAGATTACTGCCAACGGCCCGGCACGCCAAAACATACGGGCAACGGCGCAACCTCCATACATCTGCCAACCGGTGCCGCGTGGAATCGTAGAGCGAGCCCTCTAGAGCTCAGTCCCGGTCGTGCCAAACTCACAGTAGCCGAGGAAATTAGTCGGAAAAACATTCCGAGCTGAGGCATAAGCATTGGCTTTTCACCGACTGGACGCCACTAGCTGAACCACACCCTTGTACTAATCTTGGTACTGTCCCAGACCGTCCCCCACATGATGGGTCAGAAGACCGGTAGGGTGGCAGGATAAATACAAGAGTTTACGCCAAGCGTCCGACTCCGACACGTCGGGCACCCAAGCATCACCCTTACTCCTACTGTTCGCTGTTACTACCATGTCCATCCCGAAGGTCGAGTATCGTATGTTGGGCAAAACTGGCCTCCGAGTCTCCGTTCCTATTGTAAGTCCCCTGCACATGACTACCACCAACCCTGATCAAATGCGTCGTCCACATAGCTAGGAGCCATGAGCTTTGGTTCACCGAAATGGAGCGTGCGTGTCCCCCTCTTCCCCGGGCCGTGAGATCATAGTCTCACGCGGCCGCCCCCTTCATTCAGCCGTGGGTCCTAGACGAAGAACCATCTCTCGCGATCATGAAAGCCGCATGGGACCTCGGTATCAATACAATCGATACTGCAAACGTGTACTCCAACGGTGAATCCGAACGTCTTGTCGCCAAGTTCATCCAAAAGGTACTTCGTGCCCCGACTGCTTCCTGAAATCCCCCCGCATCTTTCTCATTTTCCCTCACCAGTATCAAATCCCGCGTCATCAGATTGTGATCGCATCGAAATGCTTTGGTCTCGTCGCCGATGATCTAGCTGTCCGCTCGAGCGTCGTACCAGGCCTCGACAAATTGCCAAAGTATGTCAATCAAAGGGGTCTCTCGCGAGCGGCCATCTTCAATGCAGTCGACGCCTCGCTCGCACGTCTGGAGACCCCTTACCTAGATCTTCTCCAAATCCACCGTTTCGATTCCGAAGTGCCTGCAGAGGAAACGATGAAAGCGCTGCACGACCTTGTTGAGAGCGGTAAAGTGCGGTACATTGGCGCGAGCTCGATGCGTTGCTGGCAATTTGCGCACTTCAACGAGGTGGCGGGCAAGAATGGGTGGACCAAATTCGTCAGTATGCAAGACGAGTACTCGCTGCTGTACCGCGAAGAGGTAGGGATCGCTTTGCATGGATCATGTTGACATATTCTGATGTTGAAATAGGAGCGCGAGATGCTGGCATACTGTAAATTCAACGGGATCGGTGTCATCCCTTGGGCACCTCTTGCGGCAGGTGACCTCGCCCGCCCGCTCGGCACGGAATCCGTCCGACTCAGTTCTTCCAGAGGCACCATATTCGAGAAGGAACTCTCCGACGCCGACAAGACCATCATCAACCGCGTGGAGGAGCTGGCGACTAAAAAGGGTGTCAAGATGGGGCAGATCGCACTCGCGTGGGTCGGTCAAAAGGTGGCGAGCCCCATCGTAGGTGTCAACTCTATTCAGAGGTTGGAGGAGAGCATCGTAACCGACATCGTGTTGACGCCGGAGGAAGTAACCTATCTTGAGGAACCGTACGTATCGTGTCCTTTGGGCCCTATCATACCGTTATTTATATTGCTCGTTGTCGACAGATATCTGCCAAAGCCTGTTCGTGGTCACGCTTGAAGGTAGAACGGAATTGCGCAGTCGTCGTAAATGTTAACTCGGTGTTTTCGAAGCAATCACGAGGGATGCATCGTGATAACATACTTACAATACCCGTGGTCAATTGCACCGCAATCACAAGACAACTCAATAAGTGGCTTACGCTGACAAGGTTACGAGGTAAGAAACGACACAGTCATCTGCGGCGCCAAGTCGATATCTCGATGAGTCGTGATGTCATATGGGCAGCGTGAGCATAAGCTCCAAGTCCAATACCGTCGGCTAGGCAAGTCTAGACCCTGCGTCTTCGTCCCGATTGTAAGTCAGATCTGTCGACTCTGAGCATACGCATGTACCATCGTACAGAACTCCCATCGTACATGATGTGATTCACTCCTTGGTCGGTAGGTTCCCCAGGAACGTTAGAAGTCTTTACATAAGAAAACATCTGCATCTGCATCTGCTCGTCGTGTAGCATTGAAATAACTATAAATGATGGCCATCCGGGAGTCGGCCCGGCCCAGGCACGAACGCCACTCGTCTTGTCGAAGCTTTGGGTCGTTCATTCTTCAGGATCTTCATTGTGTTATTGCAGGTCTTCACGGACATTGTGCACGGGCAACATCGGCGTCGGCACCGCCATCATGGCTATTTTATGCAATGCCAATGGGACTCTTCCCGACGTGGACATCTGCTTGGTCTGCGCTTTCATCGCCTGGATCCGCTGTTGCCCATTCGTGCCCTCAGCCAATCCCTCGACATCCTCGCCTGCTGTTTCGATACGTCCGTCGGCTTCCTCAACTTCGCTACCTGCTCGCTGCCTAAGCTGCAAGCCTCATGCTACGCATTAGTTCTTCGTCCGTGACGCCCTTAACTCTAGCTCCCACTGCCTTGCATTTTGATTACCAGCTCGCGCGCACATTCGTCAAATATGGCTTGGACTCACTGTGGGCTTCAAAACCTGTACCTTCACTGAGATCAACATAATGCAGTATATCGTACTAGTGCCCACTAGTACCTGCACACTTCGATATCGCAACGACCAGGTGATATGGAGTTACCGTGCTTTATAGCTGTTTACATAAGGATTTCCCAATGCTCATTTTGCAAATGCCTGGCCGTTTGCGATAAGACCCTCTCCCACTATCGGGGGGTGTTTTTTGTTGCTGCCATGCCCATCCCGAACTTGAAGGTCGAGTACCGTACGTTGGGCAAATCTGGCCTCCGCGTCTCCGTTCCCATTGTAAGTCCTCTGCATATGACTACCGTCAACCCTGACCAAACGCCAAACGCGTCATCTACATAGCTAGGAGCCATGAGCTTTGGTTCACCAAAATGGTTCGTGCGTGTGCCATTCTTCCCCGGGCTGTGAGATCATAGTCTCACGTGGTCGCCTGCCCCGTTCATTCAGCCTTGGGTCCTGGACGAAGAACCATCTCTCGCGATCATGAAGGCCGCATGGGATCTCGGTATCCATACGATCGATACTGCAAATATCTACTCTAACGGCGAATCCGAACGTCTCATCGCCAAGTTCATTCAAAAGGTACCTCATGCACTTCGAGTCCCTCCTGAAACTCGCTCTGCGTCTCTCTTACTGTCCCTCGCTAGTATAATATCCCCCGTCACCAGATCGTGATCGCGTCGAAATGCTTTCGCCTCGTCGCCGATGATCCAGCTGCCCGCTCGCGCATCGTACCCGGCCTCGACAAACTGCCAAAGTATGTCAACCAAAGGGGTCTCTCGCGAGCGGCCATCTTCAATGCAGTCGACGCCTCGCTCGCGCGTTTGGAGACCCCTTACCTAGATCTTCTCCAAATCCACAGATACGACCCGGGAGTGCCTGCAGAGGAAACGATGAAAGCGCTGCACGACCTTGTTGAAAGTGGTAAAGTGCGGTACATTGGCGCGAGCTCGATGCGTTGCTGGCAATTTGCGCAGCTCAACGAGGTGGCGGGCAAGAACGGGTGGACCAAATTCGTCAGTATGCAAGACGAGTACTCGCTGCTGTACCGCGAAGAGGTAGGGGATCGCTTTGCACGGATTATGTAGACGTATTCTGACGTTAAAGTA